>JAODAL010031552.1:0-48282 GCA_025379985.1 Phyllomedusa bahiana
AGGGGGGGGTTTTTACAGGCGGCTTATACAGGAAGGGTTTTGGGGGGCTTTATACAGGCAGGGTTAGGGGGGGGCTTTTACTGAGGGGTTAGGGGGGGGCTTTATAAGGCGGTTTACGGGGGCTTAGGGGGGCTTTATTGGCCGCTTGGGGGGGGGCTTTTACAGCGGGTTTAGGGGGGGGCTTTTATACAGGCGGTTTTAAAAAGGAACTTAGGGGGGGCTTTATACAGGGAGGCTTAGGGGGGGGGGCTTTTTCAGAGGCTTAGGGGGGGGGGGGGGTTTTGGGGGAGGCTTAACGGAAGGGTTGGGGGGTTTATACGGGAGGTTGGGGGGGTTTTTTACAGGCAGGCTTAGGTGGGGGCTTCATACAGGCGGGGTTTACAGGGGCAGGGGGGGCTTATAAGGGAGGTTAGGGGGGGCTTTATTAAAGGGAGGCTTATACAGGGGGCTTGGGGGGCTTTATACAGGCAGGCTTAGGGGGGCTTTTAGGCAGGCTTATACGGCAGGCTTGGGGGGGCTTTTTTCACAGGCTTGGGGGGGGCTTTTGGGGGCTTTTAACAGGCGGGGGGGTTTTTTCAGCAGGGGTTATTCAGGGGAGGCTTGGGGGGGTTTTAAAAGGGAGGCTTAGGGGGGGCTTTATAAGGCAGGCTTAAAGGGGGGGGGGGGGTTTAAAGGGGGGTTTTTGGGGGGCTTTTTTAAGGGGGCTTTTTACAGGGGGCTTAGGGGGGGGGCTTTTACAGGGAGGCTTATCACAGGCTTGGGGGGGGGTTTAAATTTTTAAAAGGCTTTACAGGGGCTTTTTTTCAGGGAGGCTTAGGGGGGGCTTTTTTAAAAGGGGGGGAAAAGGGTTAGGGGGGGGTTTTTCCCCTTTTACAGGCAGGTTAGGGGGGGGGGGTTTATTAAGGAGGCTTTAAGAGGGGGGGGGGTTTAAAATTTTTAACAGCAGGCTTAAGGGGCATTTTTAAAAGGCAGGCTTAGGGGGGCTTTATAAGGAGGCTTAGGGGGGGGCTTTATAAAACAGACCGGCCTTTTGGGGGGCCCTTTTTAAGGCAGGCTAGGGGGGCTTTTATAAACAGGGGGGCAGCCTTTGGGGGGGGGGGCCCTTTTTTAAAAACAATGCAGCTTAGAGGGGGCTTTATAAGGCAGGCTTAGGGGGGCTTTATACAGGAGGGTTAGGGGGGGCCCTTTTTAGAGGCAGGTAGGGGGGGTTTTTAAGGGAGGTTGGGGGCTTTATACAGGCAGGGTTATCGGCAGGCTTAGGGGGGGGTTTTTACGGGAGGCTTATACAGGGAGGCTTATGGGGTTTTACAGGCAGGCTTTGGGCAGGGAAAAAAAAAATAACTTACTACCTCGGTCCACGCTCCCCCGATGCGCCCCCGCAGCCTCTGTTTTCTCAGTTTCGGCGGCGCGGTGATGTGACGTCACCCGCGCGCCCCCTTTGGGACGAGCGCCGGCGGGGGAAGTTGCAGAGCGGGGCGACGGCGCTCCGTTCTGTACTTCCCTGTAGCCTGTTCGAACGTCAGGCCCGGGGGCCCGGGGGTTAGGGCATATGCGCCGGGCCCCAGCTCCCCCCCCGCCGCAGTGAACTGTTAAATCCGCGGGGGGCCCAAAGGGGCGGCATTACCGGGGTAGTGGAGCGTAGCAGTGGCCCCGGGGCGGGCTCCCCTAAGGCACGGGGCCCGGGGCAACTGTACCCCTGATTCGCCCTGTATCTATATCTAAAATATCTATTATCATTCATTCTATCTATCTCATATCTATTACTATCCATATCTATCTATCTTTCCCCCTATTACTATTTTCTATCTATCTATACATATCTATCATCTATCAATCATCATTCATAATATTTTCTATTTTCTATTTTTCATATCTTTTCATTATTATATTATCTCATATCTATCTATCTCATATCTTCTATTATCTATCATTTTTAATCTATCTATCTCATATCTTCTATTCATATCTATCTCATTATCTATCTATTATCTATCCATATTATCTACTCATTCTATCTATATCTATCTTCTATCCCTCTATTATCTATCTCAATTATCTACTATTTTATCTCATATCTATCTACTATATCTATCTATCTATTATCTACGTCTTCAAATCTACTCATTTTATATCTATCTATTATCTCTATCTATCTATCTATTCTATCTACTATTATTATCTATCTATTATCTATCACAAATTTTCCCTTTTTCATCTGCCCTTTTTTTATCTAATACATATCTATCTTTATCTCATTCTTCTCTTATCTATCTATCTATCTACTATCTATCTATCTCTACTATCTATCTATATCTATCTATTTAAACTTTATTATCTATCTTCACATATCTATCTCTATCTATCTATCTATCCCCCTACTATCTATTCATATCTACTATCATCTTCTATCTATATCTATCTATCTCTATCTATCTATTAAACTATCTATTTCTATCAATATCTATCCATATTATTATCTATCTATCTATCTCATATCTATTCATATCATCTATCTATTATCTACCTATCTATTATTATCTATCTATTCAAAAAGATCTCTCTATCTATCTATCTATCTCATATTATTATCTCATTCTATCTCTATCTACTTTATAATTTACCCCATTCTCTCTTCTCAATCATTATCTACTATCTATCTTTATTATCCATATTATCTATCTATCTTTATTCCCCCTATAATCTACTATCTATCTATCTTTTTATTCATTCATTTATCCATATTACTATTCATATCTATCGTATTTCCATATCTATCTATCGCATATTTCTATCTATCTATCTATCTTCTATCTTCTATCCCATTCTTTTATCTATTTTTATCTATCTATATTATCTCATATTATTCCCATCTATTCATATCTATCTATCTTTTATCTATCTATCTATCTCATATCATCATCTATTATTCATATCTATCTCATTTTCTATTAAATTCATAAATCTATCTTCTATATCTTTATCTTCTATCTATATCTATTACTTCTATCTCAATCTATCTATTCATATTATCTATCTCATACTTCTCATTTATTCATACTATCTACCCCAACTATTCATATTATCTATCTACTCTTCATTCTATCTATGTATTCCCTATCTACATCTATCATTCATATCTACTACTATTATCTTCTATCACATAATTCCCTATCTATTCTACCCCTCTATCTATCTTCTATATCATCTATCTATTATCTTATATCTATTACTATCTATCTATCTATCTCTTCTATTATTATCTATCTATCCACCCAAAAACTATCTATCCCCATCTATCCCAATCTATCTACTATCTACTTCTATCTCATATCAAAACATTATCTATCTATCTATTCAAATCTATCCCATAAACCCCTTTTCTATATCTTCCCAAAAATTTTTCTATCCCCTATCTACTCATATCTACTAACTATCATCTATCTCAATCATCTCTTCAAAATCTTTTTCTCATATCTATCATTATCAAACTACTATCTTTTCTATCTATCCCCCCAAAATCTATCTATCTCATACTATCTCTACTTTGCTTTCTATTTTATCTATCCCTTTTTATTTTAAACATTCATATCTTTTTATCTATCTATCTATCTAACTATCTAACTATTTTATCCCAAACTATCCCCCTATTTTTCTATCCCCAAATCTATCAAACTCTATCAACTAATTTTTCTGTCTGTTTCTTTTCATTTTATATCTCTTTATTATATACAAAATAACTGATATCTCTTTTTTTAACTCTATTTTTAATTTCCACCAACTCTTGATCTCATATCCCATCTACGTGTCTCACAAAATAAGTAAAAAAACCGCTCACATTTTTTTTAAAAAACAGGAGTCCCCCCGGGTTTCAAAAGGGGTAGGGGCTGTTGGTTTGTTCTTTTAAATTTTTTTTGTAAGGGCGGAACAGGTTGATTTATTAAATTAAAATCCACAAAAAAAAAGTTTTCGTTTTTGGAAAATTTCAGGGGAAAAATTTTACATTTTTTTTGCTGTCTGTTTCCCTTTTTTTTAGGGAAAATTTTCACCTTTAAAGTTCTGTACTGATTTCCTGGGGCGTGCTGGGACTTTGGTTTTTCATGGGGCCCTGATCAGGTTGAATGTAACCAAACCCCATAAAATCTCCGTTTGTAACTGGGGATATGTAAAATCGGGGAAACCTTTAAATCGGGGGTGCCCTTTTGTATTGTAAACTTTTTTGGGGCAACACTGAGGATCTACCCAGATTTCAATTTTAAACAGTCGTGCCCCTTGTTTCACAGGGGGGTGTGGTGTCCTCAAAATAACCCCAGACCAATGTCAAAAACCCCTGGCAACAAAGTGAGTACACCCCTAAGTGAAAAAAAAAGTGAGGACACGCCCTAAGTGACAACAAAAGTGAGGACATCCCTAAGTAGCAACAAAAGTGGGGACACCCCTGAGTGACAACAAAAGTGGGGACACCCCTGAGTGTCGGCAAAAGTGAGGACACCCCCTGAGTGACGGCAAAAGTGAGGACACCCCTAAGACACAACAAAAGTAATGACACTCCTTAGTGAAAATGGACAGATTGTGCCCAAACTGTTAGTATTTTGTGCTGCCTCCATTATTTTCCAGCGCTGCCTTAACTCTCTTGGGCCTGGAGGTCACTAGAGCTTCACAGGTTGCAGCTATTGGATTCCTCTTCCCTCGTCCATGACGACATCATGGAGCTGCTGGATGGTAGAGACCTTCCATTGGAGGACACCCCACAGATGCTGGATAGGGTTTAAGTCTGGAGACGCTTGGCCAGTCCGGCGCCTTTACCCTCCATCTCTTTAGCAAGGCAGTGGGGGTCTTGGAGGTGTTTGGGGTCGTAATCCTGTTGGATACTGCCCTGCAGCCAAGAAGGGAGGGGATCATGTTCTGCTTCAGGATGTCACAGTACATGTTGGCATTCATGATTCCCTCAATGTACTGTAGCTCCCAACAGCCGGCAGCTCTTATGCAGCCCCAAACCATGACACTCCCACCATCATGCCTGACTGTAGGCAGACACACTTGTCTTTGTACTCCTCACCTGGTTGCTGCCACACACGCCTGACACCATCTGAACCAAATAAGTTTATCTTGGTCTCATCAGACCACAGGACATGGTTCCAGTAATCCATGTCCTTAGTCTGCTTGTCTTCAGCAAACTGTTAGCAGGCTTTCTTGTAAATCATCTTTAGAAGAGGCTTCCTTCTGGGACAACAGCCATGCAGACCTATGTGATGCAGTGTGCAGTGTATGGTCTGAGCACTGAAAGGCTGACTCCTCACCCCTGAAACCTCTGCAGCAATGCTGGCAGCACTCATATCTGGATATGACGCTGAGCTCTTGCACTCACCTTCTTTGGTCGCCCATGGCGTGGCCTGTACTGAGTGAAACCTGTCTTGTTAAACACCTGTATGGTCTTGGCCCCCGCGCTGCAGCTCAGTGTCAGGTTGTTGGCCCCCGCGCTGCAGATCAGTGTCAGGGTGTTGGCCCCCACGCTGCAGCTCAGTGTCAGGGTGTTGGCCCCAACGCTGCAGCTCAGTGTCAGGGTGTTGGCCCCCGCGTTGCAGCTCAGTGTCAGGGTGTTGGCCCCCACGCTGCAACTCAGTGTCAGGGGGTTGGCCCCCGTGCTGCAGCTCAGTGTCAGGGTGTTGGCCCCCACGCTGCAGCTCAGTGTCAGGGTGTCGGTCCCTGCGCTGCAGCTCAGTGTCAGGTGTTGACGCTGCAGCTCAGTGTCAGGGGGTCGGCCCCGCGCTGCAGCTCAGTGTCAGGGTGTTGGCCCCCACGCTGCAACTCAGTGTCAGGGTGTCGGTCCCTGCGCTGCAGCTCAGTGTCAGGGTGTTGGTCCCCGGCTGCAGTCAGTGTCAGGGTGTTGGCCCCCGCGCTGCAGCTCAGTGTCAGGGTGTTGGCCCCCACCTGCAGCTCAGTGGTCAGGGGTGTCGGTCCCTGCGCTGCAGCTCAGTGTCAGGGGTTGGCCCCCCCGCGCTGCAGCTCAGTGTCAGGGTGTTGGCCCCCGCGTGCAGCTCAGTGTCGGGTGTTGGCCCCGCGCTGCAGCTCAGGGTCAGGGGGTTGGCCCCCGAGCTGCAGCTCAAAGTCAGGGGTGGTGGCCCCCGTGCTGCATCTCAGTGTCAGGGTGTTGGCGCTGCAGCTCAGTGTCGGGTGTTGGCCCCCGCGCTGCAGCTCAGTGTCAGGGTGTTGGCCCCCGCACTGCAGTTCAGTGTCAGGGTGTTGGCCCCCGCGGTGCAGCTCAGTGTCAGGGTGTTGGCCCCCTCGGTGCAGCTCAGTGTCAGGGTGTTGGCCCCCGCTCTGCAGTTCAGTGTCAGGGTGTTGGTGCAGCAGCTCAGTGTCAGGTGTTTGCCCTGCGCTGCAGCTCAGTGTCAGGTCTTGGCCCCGCGCTGCAGCTCATGTCAGGGTGTTGGCCCCCACGCCAGGCTCCGTGTCAGGGTTTTGGGCCCCCCCACTGCACTCAGTGTCAGGGTGTTGGCCCCGCGCTGCAGCTCATGTCAGGTGGTTGGCCCCCCGCTGCAGCTCAGTGTCAGGGTGTTGGCCCCCGCGCTGCAGCTCAGTGTCAGGGTGTTGGCCCCCGCGCTGCAGCTCAGTGTCAGGGTGTTGGCCTCTTATTATAGCCTCAGCCATTTTTATGTAGAGCAACTGTCGCGGTCCGCAGTAGTAGATCCACTGGACCACCGCAAGCGGATGGACTTGCTGTGGCGGGAGTCTACCAGGTCGCTACCCCTGACGTGACTTGCTTGCGGGGGCAGCCGAGGTTTAGCGTGGTACAGAATTGTCAGGCAGGCTCGTAGTCGGGGACAGGCGGTACGGTCAGGACAGGCGGCAAAGGTTCGTGGTCGAGGGACGGAGGCAAATGGTACAGTACACGTAATCAGGACAAGACTCAGGAAACGCTTTCTCTATATGCAATGGCACTAAAGATCCGGCAGGAGTATCAGGAAGGGGCAGGCTTAAATAGGGGCAGCGACCGGCAATGGGAAATTACCAGTGCGCTGGCCCTTTAAATTTAACACTGCAGGCGCGCGCCGAGGGACAGAGACTGCTTCAGGTGACCAGGTAACTCATCTACGGGACAGGCAGGGGAACGAGCGGGTCGCGGCGCTGCTTGGCAGCGGGGCACAGATGCGCCTGCGACCCGGGGCATCCGTGACAGCAACAATTCTTTTCTTCCGTTCCTCCGACAGTTCTTTCCATGAGGCGCCATGCTGAACCTCCAGTGACCAGTATGAGAGAGTGAGAGAGCGATAACACCAAATATGACACACCTGCTCCCCATTCACACCTGAGAGCTTGTAACACTAACGAGTCACATGACACCGTTGAGGGAAAATGGCAAATTGGGCACAATTTGTCCAGTTTCACTTAGGAATTTACTCAATTTTGTAATCACTTAGGGGTGTAGTCACTTTTGTTATCACTTAGGGGTGTCCTCACTTTTGTAGTCACTTAGGGGTATACTCACTTTTTGTTGTCTAGGGGTGTCCTCACTTTTGTCCCCAGCGGTTTAGACATTTATGTCTGTGTTGAGTTATTTTGAGGACACCACATCCCCCCTGTGATACAAGCTGGGCACTGACTATTATACATTGTATCAAAGGGTCAGATCCTCAGTGTTGTCCCAAGAAAAGATATGATACAATATTTACAAACATGTGAGGGGTGTACTTACTTCTGTGAGATACGGTATCTGTCCATCTAGCTTTCTTGTATCTATCATATCTATTTATCTATATCACTGTGTATCTTTCATCTATCTTTTTATCCATCTGTCTCACATCTATCTATGTATCTTCTATCTTTCATATGTATTTCTTCAGGGCTGTGATATGGAAAGTCTGCTTTGATTTATTAATGAAGCATTTAAGTAGAGTATCTGAAGCGTTTCGTCCTGTGCATTATTCATGGGGGGGGCGACCTCTCTCCCTTTATTTATACGGCTGCACAGCTCCTGCCAATCCATAATCATTACGGACAATATGGTGCTGAGGATCACATTGGCGCTATCAGGTGACAGCAGAATACAGGAGGCGGGGGAGGGGGGGCTGAGATTCTGGATAGAAATTAACAATGAGATGTTTTTTGCTCACAACCTGAGAAAGATGCGGTTACATAGTTATTATGGTTAAAAAACACAGATCTCCAACAAGTTCCACCAAGGAGGGGAAAAGCTGTGGATGAACGGAGGGGGAGAGTTTCAGAATTTTGTTTGCCTCTGTTGATCCAGAATATGGGACCCATAAGGCCTCAACTAATCCCCCCTAAAAGAAATATTTCACTATCGATTCCAAGTAGCGATCAGATTGGATCAACGTGTCAAACAAAACTTGTATAGGTGTTAATACTGGTCTATAATCACCTAGGAAAGACCTAGAAACCTTTATATGGCATTACTCATCCCTTATATTTTACTGCAGAGCTGAACTCACTATTCTGCTGGTGCAGTCACTGTGTACATACATTACTTATCCTGTACTGATCCTGAGTTACACCCTGTATTATCCTCCAGAGCTGCGCTCACTATTCTGCTGGTGCAGTCACTGTGTACATACATTACTTATCCTGTACTGATCCTGAGTTACATCCTGTATTATACTCCAGAGCTGCGCTCACTATTCTGCTGGTGCAGTCACTGTGTACATACATTACTTATCCTATACTGATCCTGAGTTACATCCTGTATTATCCTCCAGAGCTGCACTCACTATTCTGCTGGTGCAGTCACTGTGTATATACATTACTTATCCTGTACTGACCCTGAGTTACAACCTGTATTATCCTCCAGAGCTGCACTCACTATTCTGTTGGTGCAGTCACTGTGTACATAGATTACTTATCATGTACTGATCCTGAGTTACATCCTGTATTATCCTCCAGAGCTGCACTCACTATTCTGCTGGTGCAGTCACTGTACATACATTACTTATCCTGTACTGATCCTGAGTTACATCCTGTATTATCCTCCAGAGCTGCACTCACTATTCTGCTGGTGCAGTCACTGTACATACATTACTTATCCTGTACTGGTCCCGAATTACATCCTGTATTATACTCTCGAGCTGCACTTACTATTCTGCTGGTGCAGTCACTGTACATACATTACTTATCCTGTACTGATCCTGAGTTACATCCTGTATTATCCTCCAGAGCTGCGCTCACTATTCTGCTGGTGCAGTCACTGTGTACATACATTACTTATCCTATACTGATCCTGAGTTACATCCTGTATTATCCTCCAGAGCTGCACTCACTATTCTGCTGGTGCAGTCACTGTGTATACATTACTTATCCTGTACTGACCCTGAGTTACATCCTGTATTATCCTTCAGAGCTGCACTCACTATTCTGCTGGTGCAGTCACTGTACATACATTACTTATCCTGTACTGATCCTGGATTACATCCTGTATTATCCTCCAGAGCTGCACTCACTATTCTGCTGGTGCAGTCACTGTACACACATTACTTATCCTGTACTGATCCTGAGTTACATCCTGTATTTTCCCCCGGAGCTGCGCTCACTATTCTGTTGGTGCAGTCTTTGTGGGTTTTCTCCTTTCAGGCTGTCACATATACATTATTTGCACGTAGTTAAACCGTTGGTTCCAGTTTGTAATAACATTGATGGTGAAGGAGGCTGCTATAGCACACTCGGCCACTAGGGGGCACTCCAGCACAAGCAGCAGAGTTCCGCTGCTCCAGATCTTACTTAGAAGCATCTGCAAATATTTTATACATCTGAGATACAAATATCATGCGAACCAGCTATAGCTAGAGGACACCGCTCCTCAGTAACATAATCATGAGTGGATTTTCTATGGGGAATAAACTCAAACAGTGATTGGCTGCAGAAAAAGAAGTAGAAAGCTCTAGTCCAATCAGGTCGGGATGTATAAACTCCAGACCATTAGACCTCATCACGGCCGGGTCCCTGCTGCTGCGGCACTTCTGTTGTGTAGCCTGCTGTATACTTACCCATCCCGGCTCCTGTTCCCGGGGCGGCGAGCGTACGTGTCTGGTGGCGGTTGCTGGCACTTAGTACTCACCAACCCTCGCTCCTGCTACCTGGCTTCATGTGCCAGAATCATCTCCACTGGTAGGTACCAAGAATCAACTGGACTGGTTGGCCCCAAGAATTAACTCCACTGGTTGGCCCCATGATCCTTGGAGTCCACGAGTGGAAGTTGATTTTTGGGGCCACCAGTGGAGTTAATTCTTGGGGCCAACATGTGGAGTTGATTCTTGGGGCCAACCAGTCCAGTTGATTCTTGGGACCCACCAGTGGAGTTGATTTTTGGTGCCCACCAGTGGAGTTGATTACAGGGGCCCACCAGGGGAGATGATTCTTGGAGCCCACCAGTAGAATTGATTCTTGGTGCCCACCAGTGTAGTTCATTCTTGGAGCCCACCAGTAGTTTTTATTTTTGGGGCCACCAGTGTAGTTGATTCTTGGGTCCACCAGTAGAGTTGATTCTTGGGGCCAACTAGTGGAGTTGATTCTTGGGGCCCACCAGTGGAGTTGATACTTGGGGCCCACCAGTGGAGTTGATTCTTGAGGTCCACTAGTGGCGTTGAATTTTGTATGCCATCAGTGGAGTTAATACTTGTGGCTCACCAGTGGAGTTGATTCTTGGGGCCCACCAGTGGATTTAATTCCTGAGGTCCACCAGTGGAGTTAGTTCTTGGTGCCCACCAATGAAGCCAATTCTTGGGGCCCACCAGTGGAGTCGATTCCTTGGGCCCACCAGTGGAGTTGATTCCTGGGGCCCACCAGTGGAATTGATTCTTGGGGCCCACCAGTGGAGCTGATTCTTGGAACCCACCAGTGGAGCTGATTCTTGAGGCCCACCAGTGGAGTTGATACTTGGGGCCCACCAATGGAGGTCAATGGTCCCCGTAGGGACCACCAGTGGTGATGATTCTTGTGGTCCACTAGTGGAGCTGATTTCTGTATGCCATCAGTAGAGTTGATTTTTGGGGCCCACCAATAGAGTTGATTCTTGGGGCCCACCAGTGAAGTCAATTCTTGGGGCCCACCAGTGGAGTTGATTCCTGGGGCCCACCAGTGGAGTTGATACTTGGAGCCCACCAGTGAAGATGATTCTTGAGGCCCACCAGTGGAGATTTTTCTTGAGGCCCCCCCTTTGGATTTAATATTTGGGAAAGCCATAAAGTGGAAAATAAATTTTTTGGGCCCCCCAGTAGAGTTGATTTTTGGGGGCCCCATCAGTGGAATTGATTCTTGGACCCAAAACCACGGTGGTTGTTTTTTTTGGGGCCCCCCAGGGGAAAGTGATTTTGGGGCCGACCAGTGGAGTTTTTTTTCCGGGTTATACCTCCCCTAGAGTAATTTTTGGGGGCCCACCAGGGTTTTAAAATTCCTAAAGGGTCCCCCAAAGTGGAGTTAGTTTTTGGGTTCCCCACCAATAAAGGCCAATTCTTGGGGCCCCCCAAAAGGGGAAGTTTTTTTCCCTGGGGCCCCCATTTGGATTTATATTTTGGGGAACCCCCACCAGTGGAGATGTTTCCCTAAAGGCCCCCAGTGAGGGGGATTCCAGGGGCCCACCAGGGGATTTTGATTCTTGGGGCCCACCATGAAGTCAATTTTTGGGGGCCCCCCAGTGGAGTTGATTCCTGGGGGCCCCCCGTGGATTTTGTACTTGGAGCCCACCAGTGAAGTCAATTTTTGGGGGCCCCACCAGTGAAGTTGTTTTCCCTTTGGGGCCCCCCAAGTGGAGTTGATTCCGGGGCCCACCAGTGGAGTTGAATTTGGGGAGCCCATAAAGTGGAGTATTTTTGGGAGGCCCCCCAAAGTAGAGTTGATTTTTGGGGGCCCCCAATCAGGGGAAAGGGTTGTTCTTGGACCCAAACCCACTGGGGGTTTTGGTTTTTGGGGGCCCACCAGGGGAAAACGTGATTTTTGGGGGGGCCCAAACCAGTGGAGTTTTTCCTGTTATACCCACTGGAGTAAAATTTCGGGGGGCCCCATCAGTGGAGTTGTTTTTTGGGGCCCCCTAGTAAAAAATTTTTTTGTGGGAGGTCCGTACCAAAAGGGACCGGGCTCTCCACTTTCCCCATAGGACCCAGTAGCATTTTCGAAAGGGGGCCCCACCCCCGGAAGTGGCTACCATCTTAGATTTGAAGCTCCAAGTTTAAAAAGGGAATGTATAGGTCTCTTTTTACGGGTAAATGGTACTTTTTTTTTAAATAAATTTTAGGGGGTACCGTTTGTTTGGTATCTGTTTTATTATATGTAGGGAAGTTGGGTACTCGGGTGAAGGTATATGTGAAATTTATATGTAGGGAGGGTAGGGGTTACTCTGCGGGTTTGCTATATGTATAAATTAGGGGTTTACTCTGCTGCTGGTATATGTGTACTATATTTATGATGTATGGGTACTCTGCGGGCTGGTTAATGTTTTACTATATGAAATGATGTAGGGGAACTCTGCTGCTGGTATATGGTTTACTAAAATGTATGTTTGAAAGGGGTTACTCTGCTAAAGTTTTATGCAGGGCTGTGGGGGTTCGGAGTCGGTGGCTATTTTGCAGGAGCGGAGTCGGAGTCGCCCAGGGAAAACCGCCCCCAAAATATATAATAAGTTGGCCCAAATTAGTTCTTTGCAAAGAGCAAAAAGGAATTGGGTCCGGGGCCGTGCTGCTGCCCCCATATCTTCAGCCTCATCACATGAGGGGGGTTAATTTGGGTTTGCATGGAGCAGGCAAAGCATTGCCCAGGGGAAAAGATTCTGTTTCCCTTGGCAAACAAATTTCAGCAACATTTTTCCCTGCTTTCAAAAAAGTAGAAGATCAACCATTCATCAAAAGGGACTGTGACTGAGGAAATTTCCCTTTTTATCCCCCGCCATTGTTGGGAGATTTTTGCCCCTGGGTTACTGCTTTGCCCACAGCCCAAGTTAGTGTAGAGGGGCCTTTTCTCTATCCTGGAAATAATGAGATCAGATGTGAGGTATGTTTTCAGGATTGATGGAGGCAATACTATTTCTCAGAACAAATTAGAGACTCCATAAATGTTCCCGCAGTTTTGAATATTTTTACAATTTTTTTGTGCCCCTAAAGTCATGTCCAATAAATTTTATTTTACACTGACAAGCAAAAGGGAAAAAATGTTTTGAACTTGGGGACTTTCAGGTCCATATCTCACCATCCATACAGCTTTGTACATGGGACTGTCTTTTTTATATCAGCCCATTTTTACCTTCTACAAAAATTTGATTTTGCAAGTATTTTTAGCTCTGCTTAGTTCTGCAGATTTTTTCCCTATAACTGCATTTGGGTTTCTGTTTTGCTCCCAAAAATGAAAATGTTAATTTTTTTTTATTTTGTTAGTATTTGGAAATCCACTTTGGTTTCAGCTCTCCCGGGAATCCTTCTGGGCTTGAAACAGATTTCAAGCAGGTCCCTTGACCAAAATCTGATCCCCGGTTTTCTTCTACACATTCCCAGTGTTTTTGGGGAGACTGGGGCTTGGGTACAAATACAGCTTTTTCTTTCAAACCCCTACCCAAAAAGTTTCAAAAGGGTCAAACATTGTTAAACCCCTTTTTCTTGTCAGGGGTCTGTTCTACCCCAAAAAAGCTTGATTATTGTATCATAAGGTGATAAAAAACCGGGGTTTTTCAATTTTTTTTACAGTAAAGTTTAACACCCTTAAAAAAATGCGCCCGGGGATGAGGGAAATCAGGAGTCGGAGTCGGAGTCGGGAGTCGGAGTCGGAGGTTTTGGGGAAAAAGGGTCGGAGTCGGGGGTTCGGCTTGCCCCACTCCACAGCCCTGGCTATAATTGTACTTTTATGTATGATGTTTTGAGTACTTCCGGGGTGTCCCTAAATTTGTACTATATGTATGATGTATGGGTACTCTGCTGGTGGTATATGTATGATGTATGGGTACTCTGCTGGGGGTATATGTGTAAAATTTTGTATGAGTATGGGACTTGTGGTGTATATGTAGGAAAAAATGGGGACTCTGCTGGTGGTATAAGTTTTTCTATTTGTATGATTTTTATAGGTAATTTTGGTTCTAATGTAAAGATGTATGGGAAATTCTTGGTGGGATATGTTTTCTTAATTTTGTATAAAAGTAAGGGGGGGCTCCGCTGGGTCTATAGTATAAATTTTAAATTCTCTGCTGGTGGAAAATGTGTCTTTTGTAAGATGTATGGGTATTCTGCTGATGCTAAAATGGGGTAAAAAATTTTTATGATGTATGGGTACTCTGCTGCTGGGGAATGTTTTACAAAATGATGAAGTATGGGTACTCTGCTGCTGGTATATGTGTACTATATATATGATGTATGGGTACTCTGCTGGTGCTATATTAAAGATGTATTAGACTTTTGCTGGGGGGTATATTTGTACTATTAAAAAAATGATATAGGTACTTGGGGTGGTTCTAATGTATTATGTAATTTGGTACCCCTGCTGGTGGTATATGGTATTAAAATGTTGATGTATGGGGACTTGCTGGTTTGGGAAAATGTGTATATATGTATGATGTATGGATTTTCTCTGCTGGTTTCTTAAAGAAAGAGTGGGTACTCTGCTGCTGGTATATATGTACTATATCTATGATGTATAGGTACTTTTTGAATGCTATTTGTGAAAAATATGTAAGATGTATGGGTTTCTCGTTGGGTGCTATATTTTATTTATGAAAGAAATACTCCCGCTGGGGGTTTATTTTTACTATATGTTTGAAATATTTGGGTACTCCTTTGGGGCAAAAGATGATGTATGGGTACTCTGCTGGTGCTATATGTATGATGTATGGGTACTCTGCTGCTGGTATATGTGTACTATATCTATGATGTATGGGTACTCTGCTGATGCTATAAGTGTACTATATGTATGATGTATGGGTACTCTGCTGGTGCTATATGTATGATGTATGAGTACTCTGCTGGTGGTATATGTGTACTATAAAGAAAGATGTAATTGGGGTTTCTCTGCTTTTGGGGTATATTATGATTTTATGGGTCTTTGCTGGGGGGTATAAAGTGCTATTTAAAATGTAAAGGGTATTTTTGTGATTTCAAAAGTGTACAAAAAGTATGAAGTATGGGTACTCCCGCGCTGGTTTTGTGTAAAAAAACTATGATGTAGGGTACCTGCTGAAGCAAAAAAGTGTTTTCTATATGTATGATGGGAAAGGGGACTCTGTGGTGCTATATGTATGATTTTATGGGTTTTCTCCGCTGGGTTTGTTAAAGTTTACAATTTCTAAGATTATGGGTACTCTGCTGATGCTATAAGTGTACTATATGTATGATGTATGGGCACCCCGCTGATGGTATATGTGTACTATATGTAAAGTATTTGGGGACTCTTTCTGTGGTATATGTGTATAAATGTATGATGTATTGGGGAAATCCCGCTGTGGGATATGTGTACTATATGTTTGAAGTATGGGTACTCTGCTGGTGGTATATGTGTATTATATGTATGATGTATGGGTACTCTGCTGGTGGTATATGTGTACTATATGAAAAAATTTTTTAAAAAAGGGTACTCCCGCCCGGTGCTTTTAGGGATTTATGTAATTGGGGGACTCTGCTGGTTTGGGATATGTGTACTATTGTTTTTGGGGATGGGGACAATGCTGTGGTATATGGTAAATAAAGTATTTATGTTGGGTACCTGCTGGTTTCTATGGAATGTTTTATGGTACTCTGTTTGGGGGTAAATTTTGTACTATATGTATGATGTATGGGTACTCTGCTGCTGGTATATGTGTACTATATGTATGATGTATGGGTACTCTGCTGGTGCTATATGTATGATGTATGGGTACTCTGCTGGTGGTATATGTGTACTATATGTATGATGTATGGGTACTCTGCTGGTGCTATATGTATGATGTAGGGGGACTTCTGTTGGTGGGAAAATGTGTATTATATTATGGAAATGGGGGGTACTCTGTTTGGGGCTTTTTTAGAATTTTTTATGGGATTTTGCCAAGCTATAAGGGGTACAAAATGCATGATGTATGGGTATTCTGCTGATGCTATATTTGTACTATATGTATGATGTATAGGTACTCTGCTGATGCTATATGTGTACTATATGTATGATGTATGGGTACTCTGCTGATGCTATAAGTGCACTATATGTATGATGTATGGGTACTCTGCTGGTGGTATATGTGTACTATATGTATGATGTATGGGTACTCTGCTGCTGGTATATGTGTACTATATGTATGATGTATGGGTACTCTGCTGCTGGTATATGTGTACTATATGTATGATGTATGGGTACTCTGCTGCTGGTATATGTGTACTATATGTATGATGTATGGGTACTCTGCTGGTGCTATATGTATACTATATTAATGATGTATGGGTACTCTACTGGTGCTATATGAGTACTACATGTGCTTCGAAGCTCCAAGATGGGTATGTGGGACAGTGGAACAGCCAAATTTTGTTTACCAAGTAAAATCATATTTGTGATTTATAATGGTAAGTATTCTGTTGCATTATGCTGTCTGGCCACAAGATGCCACTGTTTCCAGTTTCTGGTGTATGCAAATTAGAGACTTGGGGTAACGGACACACAAGGCAGCAGCTATCTTGGAGAAGCAGTGGAGAAGACACAGAGAGATCAGGAAAGGACAGACGCTGGACGAGGATCGACTCGGCTTTCTCTGAATCTGTTAGGCCCTGGACAGTGAGCTGCTCCTGAGAGAGAGGAGTCTGGCTGTCTGCACTGATACTGTTGTCTGAGAAAGTTCCAGGTCGGAAGGAACACCCCAGAGACTGAGAGGAGCGACTACCACAGAGCAGGAACTGCCGGCCATCGCAAGGTATCCCAGTCACATGCATGCATGCCAACGAAGCCAGAACTGTGTGCAGGCCTGTAGTTAGTTTAATCAGGGCAGGTTTGGTTTCAGGCCATCAGGGGTTACCCAAGTACGCCTTCCTATTTGGGCCTTTGAAGAGGGCTTGCTATAGACTTGCTATTTACTCGACCGGTTCACTTGCGAGAGAATTTGTATTTTATGTGTATTTTGGGTGGAAGCAGGTAAACTTGATTAAGTTGTAAGCTGCTGTGCTGCACCACGAGCGTGCCTGTGAACGGCACCACACACAATCGATCCTGTTTGTACAGTATTAAAAGGTAAAGGGTGTTCGGCCTTTCCGAACCCCCTGGGTAGGTAAACTTATCGAGCATCCAGACGATACAATCCTGGCGGTGCGCTATGCATTGATGGGGTCTCGGGCACAAGTTTGTACACAAGTGTTTGGGGGATTTGTTCACCATACCTTCCAAAAAAGTTCAGTAAACCATACTATTGTTGAACTGGTGTTGGAGTCGTTTTCTTTGTACATTACTTTGCTGTATTCCGGAAAGCCTACCTCAGCACTCGGCTTACAATTATGATGTATGGGTGCTCTGCTAGTGCTATATGTGTTCTATACGTATGATGTATGGGTACTCTGCTGGTACTAGATGTATGATGTATGAATACTTCCCATTTATCCTGGGATGTGCGGGAGACTCCCGCAAATAGCGTGATGGAGTTGTAGAATTTGGAGGCTCTTGAGACGCTGCTCCGTTGCCACTAATGGCGGGGGTTGCACTCTGTGGGGGATGAGGTGTCACCCAACCATACTAGATTGCCTATCCAGCATACAGTGAAGCTGCGTGGCACCCAGTTTTCTTATTTTGGAAAGCTGGGTGGCACCTGTGGGGTATAGGTATCAACCAGCTTTCCTGGATCTTGGATAGCCTATCCAGTGACCAGTAAAGCTGGGGGACCCCTCATCCTCCACAGGTAGCACCCAATTTTCTTATTGTGGAAAGCTGGATGCCACCTGTGTGCGAAGGGCTTCACTCAGGCTTCCTGGACACTGGATAGACTATCCAGCCTATGTCTAAGAATATAATGTTTCTGTTTATTTACAGGTTTCCCTTTTGGACTACTTCGGATTCAGTGGAGTAAGTCGGATCATCCGTGGATCTATTTTTTTTAATAAAATGGTTAAAGAGGGCTGATGTCCGGGAGTGTTTATTTAAATAAAATGTTTGTTTTTTTTATTTAGTGTCCTTGTTTTTTGAACCATATAATTCAAGTGTTAGTAATGAAGGCAATTGACAGACACATCTATATTACTATTCTTTGGGCTTTGAGTCAGATAGAGGTCGATTTTGTCACCCTAAGTCTAATATTAACAGTACCAAATGCACCAAGGGTACTGGGAAGAGCCAGGTAACTGTCATAAGTTGATCCTCTAATGTGATGGTCCAATTCTGGGGAGGCTGTGGGCTGGTATTTTTAGGATTGATAAGGGTCCAATATCCATGGACCTTCCCATCTTCATAGTATAAGGCTGTAGCTGCTGGTTTTACCTTGACTGGTTATCGAAAACGGCGGGATGTTACGGCATTATTTTTTCTTTATATTTTAAACATTTAAAACAAGGCACCCACTGTAATCTATAAATAAATAATTTTGTTTTAAAAATGCAGGGTAGCCATCATTATTCATAACCGGACAAGTTAAAACCAACAGCTGCAGGCTGATACTATCAGGATGGGAAGTTCCATGGATATTGGTTCTGTCCCACCCTAAACATACCAGACCACAGCACAATCTCTAGGCGAATGGCCTCTACTCTCCCAAAGAGATTGTCCCTGTAAGCTGTGCTCTGTAGTCCCCTCTCCCAACTATTGTGTTATGTCAACACAAAATACAATCCCCCCGCAAAATAAATCAACACACAGCCATCAATGTCTAAACCGCTGGCAACAAAAGTGAGTACACTCCTAAGTGAAAATGGACAAACTGTGCCCAATTTGCCATTTCCCTCTACGGTGTCATGTGACTCGTTATGCTTGAAAAAGACTCTTATGCTTGAGTCTTAGTTGGCTATCGTTTTGGACTTGTTATGTTACCCTGTTTCCCCGAAAATAAGACGTAGTACATTTTTTTTATGCAATTCAGAGATTTGCTGCTTATGCATACTGTTGTGATGAAACCACTACAATATATTGATACATGTTGATTTTTTGTTCAACAATAAATGTGAATTCTTGTTCATGGAAAAATAAGAAATCCCCTAAAAATAATTCCACCCAGAAAAGGCCTCACCATGATTGCCCAAAGAAGCTGAGTGCACGAGCTCAGCGTCATATCCAAAGATGAGTGCTGCCAGCATTGCTGCAGAGGTTACGGGGGTGAGGGATCAACCTGTCAGTGCTCAGACCATAAGCCGCACACTGCATCAATCTGCATGGCTGTCGTCCCAGAAGGAAGCCTCTTCTAAAGATGACGTACAAGAAAGACACAAACATTTTTCTGAAGACAAGCAGACTAAGGACATGGATTACTGGAACCACTTCCTGTGCTCTGATGAAACCAAGAGAAACTTATTTGGTTCAGATGGTGTCAGGCGTGTGAGGCAGCAACTAGGTGAGGAGTACAAAGACAAGTGTGTCTGCCTACAGTCAGGCATGGTGGGAGGAGTGTCATGGTTCGGGGCTGCATGAGTGCTGCTGGCTGTGGGGAACTACAGTTCATTGAGGGAACCATGAATGCCAACATGTACTGTGACATCCTGAAGCAGAGCATGACCCCCTCCCTTCTGGGCTGCAGGGCAGTATCCAACATGATAACGACCCCAAACACCTCCAACACCACCACTGCCTTGCTAAAGAGAATGAGGGTAAAGGTGCTGGACTGGCCAAGCATCTCCAGACCTAAAACCTATGGAGCATCTTTTGGGCCTCCTCAAAAGGAAGGTGAAGGAGTGAAAGGTCTCTAACATCCATCAGCTTCACTTTTGTGAGATACTGTATGTATAATGTATGGGTACTCTGCTGGTGCTATATGTGTACTGTGTGGGTACTTTGCTTGAACAGTGTGCTATGTGGATGCTATATAAGCATGGAGAAGGTGCTTTATAATCTATATGACTATGGTGTGGGTGCTTTATAATCTATACGAGCATGGTGTGGGAGCTTTATAGTATATATGAGCATGGTGTGGGTGCTGTCTAATCTATATGGGCATGGAGAGGGAGCTTTATAATCTATATGGGCATGGAGTGGGAGCTTTATAATCTATATGGGCATGGAGTGGGAGCTTTATAGTATCTCTGAGCATGGTGGTCTGGTGCTATATAATCTATATGAGCATGGTGTGGGTGCTTTACAATCTATGTGGGCATGGAGTGGGAGCTTTATAGTATCTCTGAGCATGGTGGTCTGGTGCTATATAATCTATATGAGCATGGTGTGGGTGCTTTAGAATCTATGTGGGCATGGAGTGGGAGCTTTATAATCTATATGGGCATGGAGTGGGAGCTTTATAGTCTATCTGGGCATGGAGTGGGAGCTTTATAGTATCTCTGAGCATGGTGGTCTGGTGCTATATAATCTATATGGGCATGGAGTGGGAGCTTTATAGTATCTCTGAGCATGGTGGTCTGGTGCTATATAATCTATATGAGCATGGTGTGGGTGCTTTACAATCTATATGGGCATGGAGTGGGAGCTATATAATCTATATGGGCATGGTGTGGGAGCTTTATAGTATCTCTGAGCATGGTGATTTGGTGCTATATAATCTATATGGGCATGGTGTGGGAGCTTTATAGTATCTCTGAGCATGGTGGTTTGGTGCTATATAATCTATATGGGCATGGTGTGGGAGCGTTATAGTATCTCTGAGCATGGTGGTTTGGTGCTATATAATCTACATGAGCATAGTTGTGGGAGCTTTATAATCTATATTGGCATAATGTTTCCTACAAAGATGCTCAGTTAGTGCTCTGGTGATGCTGTATGTGTGCTGTGTGGATGCTGTATCAGCACGTGTGGTTGCTCTTTGGGTGCTATATGCTTCCTAGAAGGCACCATAGAGCTGGGCATCACACCAGGGCACCATATGGGTGAAGGCTGGTCCTGGAGTCATTGACCTGTTTTTCCAGAGCTTTCCCTTGTCTCTAAGCATATGGCAGGGGGTATGAATGACCACACCTATAGAAATCAAGGCAGCACCACAGGGGTCAGGACGCCAGATCCAGCCTCATAGACTCCCCCAGTGTGATTACCACGCCTCTACACAGGAAGAGAAATCGAGGTGGACTCCACCAAAAAAATCACCGTCATTGATGACTCAGAACCAACACTGACGACCAATTTGCTTAGATCAGAATAGACATATGTTATAGACTTATTACAATCTCAGTTGAACCCCAGGAAATATAAAAACATAAAGGATCCATTTGACACCAATGTCCATGGATCTCCAGCTTTGGGTAATGCTGACCCGCTTTGTATTGACTCCAGTGTTTGATGCTTTTTTTTAGGACATCACTGACTCCAGGACAGCTACGTTGTCTATTGGAGTCTGAGGTAGTCTGAAACCCACCCACTTTTTCTACAGCGCACAAGCTTCACACTGCAGCTCTGCTTGTTCAGATTGGCTGCTGTGTCCGCGCACAAGCCCCCCACAATCTGGGCAGGAAGTCAGTGCATTGAGCGCTGGTTCTCCTCACCGCAGGGGCAGATTGATTATAAAGTACCATTGATGAACCCCCTAGATATCAGGGACTTGCTACACAGACAGAGGGATCAGATAAGCCACTAATGTCTACTTCAAGGCTTCTTTAGGGGCTTGGTCCTGAAGGCCAGAGCCGGTCTCCCTCTTCCTCTTCGTCTGTGGTTGCTCGGGTTGAACTCTGAAGCAGTGGAAGATGTTGATGCTGGTTCTGCAGAACCTGCTGGGGATAGCGATGTAGAGTCAAACATGGCTGCCGTCAGTAACACTGGGTTCGGGTTGGCTGGGGCTGCAGGGTATTTGGGTGACGGCACCGGAGATGGAGCGGGTGACGCCATTGGACTTACGGTCGGCGCCGGTTGTAGGGCCTTGATGGCTTGGACAATGGCCCCGTAGAACTGTTTGGTGTCGCTGATATAGTTCTGGAACATGAGATTGAAATGGGCCTGGTTGAGGTGTATCTGCTGCACGTGGCTGTTCAGCTCTCGCACCTCGGTGGCCAACCCCTCCAGCTGCCGCACGATGATGGCGTTTCCTTCCACCACGTTTTCTCGTAGCTTGTGCAGCTCCACGTTCTGGGCCTGCGTCAGCCCATGGAGGCTCCTGCCATGTTCTTCTTGTAGCTGCGGCTGATGCTGCTCAGTGGCCGATGCCTCCGCTCCGTTGGTCATATGAGTGATGTCTGAGGGGGCAGGTAATGTGTGCTCGGGGGGCAGTGCTGCTTCATTCATACTCTCATTGGGAACAGGGGCTGCGGGGGCACAAGGGGTTTCCTCCTCCGACCACTCGCTGATGAGCTGGATGTCCAGCGGAGAGGAGCCCTCGTCATAGTCAGAGGCAAGGTCGCCGATCTGGACTTCGGTGATCTGAGCGGCTGCGGAGGAGGAGAAAAGGTTTGTATTAATAGCAGACAATAGAGACCCCTAGATATAGGGAATTACAATATTTGACAAAAATATATAGAATATATAGATTAAATGTATACAGCAGCTTTAATAATCAGGACTAAATAGTATCTAATTAAAGCTACGATCCTGACATTGTGTTTGTCTGATGTAGTGATAAGGACAATGGGGAACATGTGAGAAAATTGGTGTCGCCGCAGCATTTAAAGGGGTATTCTCGCTACAAAGATCATATCTCAGATTATGGGCACAGTAAAAATAAGCACTTTTGTAATTGGTTTACATTACCTAAGTCACTTAGTATAGCAGATATTAGCTTTACTCTGCATCAATAGCTATTTTTTTGCAGCTGTTAGTCGGGACACGCCCCTTATTCTCTGATTGGCTGGCTGACATTTCATTCAGCCTGTTGGTACACGCCCCCGTCGGATTCCGCCCCTGGACACACCCCCTGCACTGTGTTTGGCTGAATGGCATTTCATTCAGCCTGTTGGGACACGCCCCCGTCAGATTTCACCCTGGACACGCCCAGTGCACTGTGATTGGCTGACTGACATTTCATTCAGCCTGTTGGGACACGCCCCCGGTCGGATTCTGCCCCTGGACACGCCCCCTGCACTGTGATTGGCTGGCTGACATTTCATTCAGCCTGTTGGGATACGCCCCCAGACAGAAAATGCCCCCTGCGCTGTGATTGGCTGCCTGCACACTCTATGTTTACTCCCCTCTGAGTTGTTAAAACCAAAAGTGAAACCAGCTATGTGAGAGGGCTGCTGGCTCTATACTCATCTCCCAGCTCTAAGGTGAATGATCTGACTAATTACTGACTGTTTAACTCATAGATCCCTTCATATAACATAGTCTTATATCCTGTGTTCCCTCCATATAACACAGTCTTATATCCTGTGCTCCCTCCATATAACACAGTCTTATATCCTGTGCTCCCTCCATATAACCCATTTAACATTTGAGCATCTGATGAAGTGCTTTTCAGCACGAAACGCGTTATGCAAGTTACAATAAGTGTTAAGGTCACCTTCTTAATGCTTTTTATGGAATAAAGTGAATATTTTATCCTACGTTGATCCCGCACGAGGATTCATTCCATGAGACAAGCGCCCGATCCATTTTTTCTCCGTTTATCCTCCATATAACACAGTCACACTGTCTCCTGATAACAGAGGGGGAGGAGAGGGGTAGGGCAGTGTGTTTTCCTCACATGTGTTTCATCAGTTCAGGCTGTGTGTATAACTGGTTAAAGCATAGCAAGGAGCTTGTGGAGCCTGAAGCTGAAGGCTCTGCAAACAAGAAAACATTGCAGGAGGCTGCATAGCTGTCCTCTCCAGACAACCTTCCCCTTCCCCTGCACACACAGAATGATGATGTCACATGCCTCCTGACAGGAGAGACACGCCTCCTGGCAGGAGAGACAGCCTGCTGAGAGAAGAGACTCGCCCATGAATTTCAAATTCAATCTCATAGAATTAGCTGTAGAGCACGAACACTTCAAACGATAAAACCCATTTAATCAGTGTAAAGTGAGCCTAAAAGTAAGATCCTTTCAAAAATCTGGCGTCTGGTAGACCTTGTATAGTAAACTTAATGCGCCCAAAAAGGCGCATTGCGCAATCGCGGCACAAGGTGTATCATTGGTAGTGTATGTAATGCGCCTCAATAGGCGCAATACGTTATGGAGGCGCACAACGTATCATCGCTACTATATTTGATGCACCTTTTTAGGCGCATTACAATGCGTCGCGCCCAGCGTCTAATGCGCCTAGTTTTGGTATATTACAGCTCATTTACATTGAGAATGTATTTTTGGCGCAAAATAGAGCAAAAACTGGCACTTGCTTACTGTCGCCCAATGTATCCAACAAAGTGCATCATCGAGCAATTATGTTGCAACTTAGGGTTCTAACTCCGGAACCTTGCACATGGCCGTATTATTTTGTTATACTGTACATACGGCGCTGCTCCTTAGGCTATGTCTACATGACAATGGTAAAATGATTCTGTTATAGAATTCGATGGTATTGTACCATTGTGTTACCGCGGGTTTTGGCACAGATTTTGCTGTCAGTTTTCGGACGGCCCTGGTACATTGTACTGTACTAGAATCTGTACTGGAATTCGCCATTCATAGAGCATGTTCTAAGTTTTTTTTTTAGGCCGACGGTTTTGAAATACCACAATAGAAAATCCGAACTGTGTAGACTGCAGCTTAGATTTTGCTATTGCAGTCTATAGGCATTGGTTACAGTCAGATTTTCTATTGAGGTCTATGGGCACTGGTTACAGTCAGATTTTCTATTGCGGTCTATGGGCACTGGTTACAGTCAGATTTTCTATTGCGGTCTATGGGCACTGGTTACAGTCAGATTTTCTATTGAGGTCTATGGGCACTGGTTACAGTCGGATTTTCTATTGCGGTCTATGGGGCGCTGGTTACAGTCGGATTTTCTATTGCGGTCTATGGGGCACTGGTTACAGTCAGATTTTCTATTGCGGTCTATGGGGCACTGGTTACAGTCAGATTTTCTATTGCGGTCTATGGGGCACTGGTTACAGTCAGATTTTCTATTGTGGTCTATGGGGCACTGGTTACAGTCAGATTTTCTATTGAGGTCTATGGGGCACTGGTTACAGTCAGATTTTCTATTGCGGTCTATGGGGCACTGGTTACAGTCAGATTTTCTATTGTGGTCTATGGGGCACTGGTTACAGTCAGATTTTCTATTGCGGTCTATGGGGCACTGGTTACAGTCAGATTTTCTATTGCGGTCTATGGGGCACTGGTTACAGTCAGATTTTCTATTGCGGTCTATGGGGCACTGGTTACAGTCAGATTTTCTGTTGCAGTCTATGGGGCGCTGGTTACAGTCGGATTTTCTGTTGCAGTCTATGGAGCACTGGTTACAGTCAGATTTTCTATTCCAGTCTATGGGGCGCTGGTTACAGTTGGATTTTCTATTGCGGTCTATGGGGCGCTGGTTACAGTCGGATTTTCTATTGCGATCTATAGGGCACTGGTTACAGTCAGATTTTCTATTGCAGTCTATGGGGCGCTGGTTACAGTCGGATTTTCTATTGCGATCTATGGGGCGCTGGTTAGAGTCGGATTTTCTATTGTGGTCTATGGGCACTAGTTACAGTCAGATTCTCTATTGCGGTCTATGGGGCGCTGGGTACAGTCGGCTTCTCTATTGCAGTCTATGGGGCGCTGGGTACAGTCGGCTTCTCTATTGCAGTCTATGGGGCGCTGGGTACAGTGGGATTCTCTATTGCAGTCTATGGGGCGCTGGGTACAGTGGGATTCTCTATTGCAGTCTATGGGGCGCTGGGTACAGTGGGATTCTCTATTGCAGTCTATGGGGCGCTGGGTACAGTCAAATTTTCTATTGCGGTCTATGGGCGCTGGTCACGGTCGGATTTTCTGTTGCAGTCTATGGGGCGCTGGTTACAGTCGGATTTTCTATTGTGATCTATGTGGCACTGGTTATAGTCGGATTTTCTGTTGCGGTCTATGAGGCCCTGGTTACAGTCGGATTTTCTATTGGGTCTAAAACAAAGCCGGGGGCTGAAACAAATGCTGGGGTTCTCTCTCCACAATCGGGCTTGTTCACACGGCGTTTTGGGATACATTTTTGGATACGTGTTGGATCCGAAAATCGTATCCCAAAACGATGTGTCGATTGGATCCTAAACGGATCCCACACGTATCCAGCATGTAGCTGTGTGTTTGGATACATGTTGGATGCAGCAGGATCGCTCCCTACAGTTTATTATAGGGCTCCTGCTGCGACTTTCAGACCAAGAAATGACATGACAATTCTTGGAACAGATCCGAAAGATGTAATGAGATGCACATTGGGGATCACTCGTGTGAACGCCAATGAGTGTCTCATATTAACCCCTTAAGCCCAATGTCTGAAAAGTAGTTAATGACCAGAACATTTTTTTAGTTTTCGCCTCCTTGCGTTTCAACAGTTGTAACTTTTTTATTTTTCCAATGACGCAGTTGGATGAGGCCTCGTTTTATTCGAGACGAGTTGTACTTTATGGGGGAATAGTTTAAATTCACTTATAAATAATTTCAGATTTTTTTTTAAAAATTTTTTTTTTTTAAATTACATTTTTTTTTTTAAATTACATTTTTTTTACACCATTCACATTTCACACTTAATAACTTGTTAGATTAATTCTATAGGTTAGTATGATTGTGTGGATACCTAATACGTGTAGGGTTTTTTGTGTGTGTAATGTATGCACAATTATTTTTTATTAATTTTTTTTTTTTCTTTACACTTTTTTATGTTTTTTACTTTTTCTTTTAAATCCCATGAAGGGAAAACTGTTTTTTTTTTTACACTTAGTAATGTATTAGCATATTCATATATGCTAATACATTGTAATCTGTGTCAGTCTGACACAGGCAGTGATCAGGACAGCACACAGTCTGCCCTGATCGCTGACTTGTTACACAGACAGCCCTGTGGCTACTCTAGGTCTCCATGGCTGACTGTGCAGCCGTTCCCCGGGCTCTGTCGGGTCACCGGGTGTTCCGATCACCCGACAGAGCAGGGAAAGCCTTTAATTGCGCTGCAGTGACAAACTGCAGCAATCAAAGGGTTAAAGCACCGAGGTGCGGAGGTTTCCCCCGGTCCCTGGTGCTTGCAGGAGCTGCGCTGGGATCAGGACTTTGTAGTACAGCCCCGATCTCAGTGCTGCTGCGGCGCCCGGAGCCTCAAACTCCGACGCCAAAACGACCTGAAATGTGTCAAAAGACGGTGGACGGTCATTAAGGAGTTAAGGAGTTAAAAGCAATGTAAATCACTATTTATTAGATACGTGTTTGGGTCCATTTGGGGTCCGACAGACGGATCCAAACATACATCTAAAAGCGTATGTAAACATGGAGTAAACACGGGGGGTGAACATACCCATACAAAAGTATGGAGAATAGAAATAATTAATACTTAATTTTTAATAAATAAATACACAATAAACTAAGTGAAGCCACCTTGAGTCCAAAGGCGCTACAATGGCTTAAACCCTATGCAATGCCGTAAGACCCCGCAAAACACAAGGATCAGAAGACTAAAATATCTCCCAGCTTTGTTTGTGCGGCGTCCAAAGTATAAATCATCTCCAGAGTGTCTGTGCACATACATCATCAAAGAACTAGACATTATAGGAAAGGAACTGAGAAGCTCAAGCGCCCTCTATTGGATGTAACAAATCCTCAATTTGCTTTTGACCCACTGGGTCTTGGGAAAGCAAAAGTGATATTTAGCCTAGCCAGCATCACTCATCTGTAGACAGCCGTTTCAGGGTGTTTGCCCCTCATCAGTACAAAGCAGAGCGATGCTGGCTTGGCTGAGTGGGAGGCAATTAGTGGCTCAGAAAGGTAAGATCTCTCCTTAGGGAGAGCGCCTATATAGGCGCGTGGAGATTCGAAATTGCCCTTTGCACTCCAAAGAGCTAGAGACATTTCCATAATGTCGGTACAGCCTTTCTCCTGTATTACACGTTTGGCAAGAGTTTTTATATGCTTCAGTGGTCGGAGCACCATTATGCAAAACAGATTGTATAACTTCATTGGACAATACAATATAATCATCATTTAAGCGACACCTTCTCATTATTATTCATTTATTATAACAATCCCCTCATTAATAATCACTTTTTTATTGGTTAGTCCATTAGTAATAAAAATCCACCTCTAAATATTCCTAAGCTCTGGATAGTTTGCATGACAGAATCATCTGAGATATCTAAAGGTCAGTGGCTCTACTGCGCATGACACAATGCTTATCTATAACCTTCTACATCAGTTCTAACTTCTACCGCTCGAAGCCTAAAACTCTGCATTTAGGATATGGCCTTGTGAAGTTAACAACGTACCCTTAGGATTGTAGTTTTCATCAGATCCTTTTTGTGCTAATTATGAGTTATGCATTAAATTTATTGTAAATAGTGGAAAATTGGGCATTTAAAAATTTTAATTATAAAAGGTTCGTCTTAGAGCACCCCTACCGTCCCCCATAGTACACGTTTACTTTGGGGGGTTTCACCATAGAAGACCCCAAGTGACAATTATCTGTTCAATTGCATCTCCAAAATGTGAGTTTTCTGTTCCTTAATGAAAAAAACTTTTAGATTCTTAGTTCACACGTTTTGATCAAAAAATGTTTAAGCCACTCACGGCTTACAACGTGATCTCAAGGCGGGTGGTCCTACGCTATCTTTACCTCTCAATAGAGCCAAATTCAGACTTCTCATTGGGCCAACCGACCTCCATTATCCAGAGAGAAAAATAAAAGACACCAACCTTGCAACCATGCTGCACATATAACAGCCTGTGAAGGTGGTCGCAGTTTTTTGAAAAAAACGTGTGAACTAAGAATCTCAAAGATTTTTTCATGTATGATAGATAGCATAAATGCTTCTTTAGGGATTTCCATGTATTGTTCTGCTCCTTAAGGCACAACTATTACCAGTGACTCCAGCTCAGCTGCATTGTCTGTCGGGGTGTAAGGTAGTCTGACTCCACCCCCCAGGCTCTGCCCACCCATGTGGGTTGCTTAAAGGGGTTGACCACATTATATTGATTATAAGGAATTGCAGAGCAATAGGGTGGAGTCAGACTAACCCAGTCCCTGACAGACAATGCATCTGAGCTGGAGTATGTATAAATGTAGTCTGACCCTACCCCATTGCTGTGCACTCCCTTCAGGATTTTCTATATTTCTGCATAAATTTAACCTAAAACTGTGATGCCTTGTGCAGCAATAACTACATTCAGTAAGGCTGGGTTCACACAGCGTTATTGGCTATGTTGTAGTTATCTGTTGGGGTAACAGGAAAAAAGGTCACCCGATAGCTGCAAACAGTCCATAGACATTAATAGAACAAATACAGTCCTATCCGCTGGCTCCCTGCTCCAGAGTGTTCTTTAGGACGCATGCACCACTCAGCTTTCCCAGAGCCAATGCTCTGAGATCTCCTTCTATTTAAGACAGCCCCCCGTAGCCCTTCCCCCCTTGTTGGTGCATTTTAGTGTTTCTACCCTGCAATTGCCATTTTTTTTAGTATCGACCTTTGGCTATTCTTAACCTGCCAAAGACTGAAAAAAGACTGACCTCCCGCTTGAGACAGGTTTTTGACAGTACACTACCTGGCCTGACCTCCTACCTGTGACTTGTTTATGATATTACATTGCCTGTCCTGACCTCCTACCTGTGACCTGTTTATGATATTACGTCACCTGTCCTGACCTCCTGCCTGTGACCTGTTTATATTACACTGCCAATCCTGTCCTATTACCTGTGACCTGTTTATGATATTACACCACCTGTCCTGATCTCCTGCCTGTGACCTGTTTATGATATTACACTGCCAATCCTATCCTATTACCTGTGACCTGTTTAAAATATTATTACACCACCTGTCCTGATCTCCTGCCTGTGACTTGTTTATGATATTACGCTGCCTATCTTGTCCTATTACCAGTGACCTGTTTAAAATATTATTACATCTCCTGTCCTGACCTCCTGCCTTTGACCTTTTTACGATATTACTCTGCCTGTCCTGACCTCCTGCCTATGACCTGTTTACGATATTACATCACCTGTCCTGACCGCCTGCCTATGACCTGTTTACGATATTATGCCGCCTGTCCTGACCGCCTGCCTCTGACCTGTTTACGATATTACAACACCTGTCCTGACCGCCTGCATGTGACCTGTTTAAGATATTACACCACCTGTCCTGACCTCCTGCCTGTGACCTGTTTAAAATATTATGCCATCTGTCCTAACCTCCTGCCTGTGACCTGTTTATGATATTACGCCGCCTGTCCTAACCCCCTGCCTGTGACCTGTTTATGATATTACACCACCTGTCCTGACCTCCTGCTTATGACCTATTTACGATATTACACCGCCTGTCCTGCCCTCCTGCCTGTGACCTGTTTATGATATTACATCGCCTGTCCTGACCTCCTGCCTGTGACCTATTTACGATATTACACCGCCTGTCCTGCCCTCCTGCCTGTGACCTATTTATGATATTACGCCGCCTGTCCTGACCTCTTACCTTTGACCTGTTTATGATATTACACCGCCTGTCCTGACCTCCTACCTTTGACCTGTTTATGATATTACACCGCCTATCCTGACCTCCTGCCTGTGACCTGTTTAAAATATTATGCCGTCTGTCCTCACCTCTTGCCTGTGACCTGTTTATACTACGCCGCCTGTCCTAACCTCCTGCCTGTAACCTGTTTATGATATTACGTCACCTGTCCTGACCTCCTGCCTGTGACCTGTTTATGATATCACGTCGTCTGTCCTAACCTCCTGCCTGTGACCTGTTTATATTACGCCGCCTGTACTGACCTTCTGCCTGTGACCTATTTATGATATTACATTGCCTGTCCTGACCTCCTACCTTTGACCTGTTTATGATATTACACCGCCTATCCTGACCTCCTGCCTGTGACCTGTTTATGATATTACGCCGCCTGTCCTGACCTCCTGCCTGTGACCTGTTTATGATAGCACGCCGCCTGTCCTGACCTCCTGCCTGTGACCTGTTTAGTTTATGCTGTCTGTCCTGACCTTCTGCCTGTGACCTATTTATGATATTACATTGCCTGTCCTGAGCTCCTGCCTGTGATCCATTTACGATTATATGCCGCCAGTCCTAATCTCCTTCTTGTGACCTGTTTATGATAACACGCCACCTGTCCTGACCTCCTGCCTGTGAACAGTTTACGTTACTACACCGCCTGTCCTGACCTTACCTGTGACCTGTTTATGATATGACGCCACCTTTCCTGACCTCCTGCCTGTGACCTGTTTAAGATTGTATGCTGCCAGTCCTGACCTTCTGCCTGTGAACAGTTTATGATATTACACTGCACCGGTTTATACCAAAATTATGTTTTTTAGGTCAATTACCATCCCCAAAAAATTGGAAATAAAAAAATGATCAATAAGTCAGATGTACTCCAGAATGGTACCAATAAAAACTACACTTAGGCCCGCAAAAAACGAGCCCTCACTCAGGTCCTCAGATGGAAAAAAAAAGTTATTGCTGGAAGAAAAATATGCTGGAGAGCAAATTTAAAAAAAAGAAAAAGTGTTTAAAAAAAAAAAGTATTAACCCCTACATATTTGGTATCACCCAGATCGTATTGAGCTGCAGAATCCAGATAATACCTTATTTATACCAAAGAGTGACCTCCATATAAACGACCCCCTGCAAAAATGGTGCAATTGTGAGGGGATGGTTTCACCTTCTGTCCTACAAAGAATTTTTTTTGCATTAACCAGTACATTATATCGTACGGTCAATGGAAGCCATAAAAAGTAAAGCTTATCCTGTAAAAAACAAGCCCTCACACGTCAATGTAGACGTATAAAAAAGTTATAGCTCTTGAAAGGCCGGGAGGAAAAAAAGAGCCATATTATTATGACTGGAAAGGGGTTAATTACGAGAACCCTTCTCTGTCCATAGAGGAAGTTTTCCAGGGAATGCAATATCTACAATTAGATCGCTCATGTTAGGGCCCAACCCCGGGTACCACCTGATTGGCTAATGAGGGTGATCAATGCTTCATCTGAGGGGATTTCTGGCATCAGCCATACAAAGAGACGGTCATGGCTCACAGCGCCTTACATACAGTTGTGGCCGTGCCTGGTACTGCAGCATAGACCAATTCATATGTATAGGACAGAGCTGTAGTACCAGGCACAGCCACAATCGGATGTATGTCGCTGTGTCTGGGTGAGCAACAAAGGCCCCTTCGTCTGACTGACATGTTTGTGACCCCCTCAAAATACTAATGCTCCTTTCTAAGAACTCCCAGAAAACCCCTCTAAGTAATAAGGAGGAAACCGATACCTCCCCAATAGCGGTGCGTTACCCTAAGGGTCTCACCTGAGGTCTCCATGGTGGTCATCCAGGACAAACACTGCTGAGGAGTTGGTGGAGCGTTAGAATCTGAAAAGAATGAGAACATTGGTTTTAGGAGGGGTCCTGTTATGATGACAGCGAAATTGGGGGAGACCTCATTGTGATTACTGGGAAAGGGGGACTGCATAGTGACTATAGGGGAAACTGAATCCGTGAGCAATATGGAAAAGAGGGAACTGCTATGACTACTAGGGGACTAATGTGAGAAGGAGGGAAGACATATTGGGCGACATGTATGATTGGGAGTTGCGCCAGATTTCTGGCGGAACCTGCACCTCACGGCTCAAATCCCCTGTCGGACGCAGGGATGCGAGGTTAGGCGCAACCTTCGCCACTTTCGGATGCGCCTAACATGAAGGGGCGTGCAATGGGCGCGCCGCGGGCGTTCTGGGGCGGGACACGGAAAATTAGAAAACTCCGAGGCATGCATGATCGCGGGTCGGCAAAGTGAGGCGCATTGCAGCGCTCGACAGCTCCGACAGGCAGACCTAGTTTAATGTGGTCTATCTGAGCGGAGAAGTCGAAGTGAAGCGCGGACTTCTTGGAATGTGCTATAGTTCTACACTTACAGCAGTACACTACAAAAATAAATGATTTGTCAAGAAGAATAAATAATTAAGCAAGACATCCTGTTTGGAGAACCACAGGTCCCAGCAAGCCTTTTGTTGTATATACTGAATTGCATGAAACTTCAAACCAGCCCAAATACCTCTAAAATTGTTGTTATGCAAAATGTTTAATAAAACATCTCTCCAACATCTGCATTGGCTTCTGTGATGTTACATTAGTGTAATTTGCACGGACTTTGGAATACATTTTGTAGTGGATATTTTTTTCTTTGAAGCTAATATATATATTGTCATTAATGTTATTGTAAAAAATGTATTAATACATTGATTTCATTGTTCCAGCACTTGGATATGTCTGTTTATGAAGTACTTCATTACAATGACAAATCCATTTTATTCTTCATACTGTGTAATGTATTTTCGACGCAAAATCCGTTCTGGAATTACATTGCAAATACGTGCCACACTTTGTGACGCGTATTTGCAACGGATTTCGCGTCGGAAATACATTACACAGTATGAAGAATAAAATGGATTTGTCATTGAAATTAATTACTTAATAAACAGACAATCAAGTGCTGGAACAATGAAAACAAAGTATTAAAACATTTTTTTTCAATAAAATTAATGACAAAAATATTTAGTTCAAAAAAAAAATATCCATTTCAAAATGTATTCCAAAGTGTGGAAAAACAAATGTAAAATCCTAAGCCAATGCAGATGTTTGGCAGATTTAATTTGGTCTATTGTTTATTAACAAGAAGATGTTTTGTCCCGGGTTAATTTTGGGTTTTTTTTTATTAAACAATAGCCCAAATTACATCTGCCAATCTCATCTTATTTAATGTTAAAATTTAAAACAAATTCCTCCTTTTTTAAGATGTTCTAGCATTTTTTGTTTTGGAAGCTTTTTTAATTTGATTAAATTTTTAAAAATCAACTTTTTTTAACTTGAATGGATTTTTATTCAACTTTGATTTTTCACTTCATTCATTCATTTTTAAAGAACCTCTTTTTTCTCTTCATAACATGTTTAATTCTTTTTTCCCGATTTTTCCCGCCCGTCCGAAAGGAATACATGTTGGCCAGTCCCCCCCTGCACCTAAGTCCCGCCTGCGCCTCCCTCTGAAATAGCAAACCCCCGGGCGCCGAATAAAGTGTCAGCTTTCCCTAAAAAATCCCCAAATCGGGCGCTTACGATCTTTTACATGTCGCCCATTGTGACTACTGGGGGAAAATGAAAGTCTGTACTAGGGGAAAGGGGAGAGTGCGTATACTTGGGGAAGGGGAGGTGCTGTGTTCTGGGGGGGAGGGGAGGGGGTCTGTGACTATGGGGGAAGTAGAGGCTGTGACTACTGGGGGGTGAAGGTATGGGGCTGTACTTGGGGAAGGGGAGAGTGCGGACTACTTGGGGAAGGTTTTAGAGTGTGGGGGCACTGGGGAAAGGGGGATGCTGTATACTGGGGAAGGTGAGAGTGCTGTGACTACTGGGGGAGGTGAGGGGGTGTGAAAACTGGAAGGGAAGGGAAATGTGTGAATTGGGTGAAGGTTAGAGTGCTGTGACTACTGGGAAAGGTGAGAGTGCTGTGACTACTGGAGAAGGTGGAAAGGCTGTGACTACGGGGAAGGTGAAGTGCTGTGACTATGGGTGAAAGGGGAGGTGGGGGGAAGCTGGAGGAAGGGGGTTTAAGGGGGGTTTCTGTGCTATGGGGAAGGTAGAGTATGTGGACACTGGGGAAGGTTAGAGGCTGTGACATGCAAAGGTGAAGTGCTGTGACTACTGGGGAAGGTGAGAGTGCTTGACTATGGGGGAAAGGGGGGGGGAATCTGGCCCTTACCTTTTTTGGGGGGAAAGGGGAGGGCTGTGATATGGGGAAGGTGAGGGTGCTGGGACTACTGGGTGAAGGTTAGAGTGCTGTGACTACTGGGGGAAGGGAGAGTGCGTGATACTGGGGGAGGTGGGTGCTTTCTACTTGGGGAAGGTGAGAGTGCTGTGACTACTGGGGGAAGGTTAATTTCTTTGGGGTCTGGGTGAAGGTGAGAGTGCTGTGACTACTGGGGGGGGTGGGGGGCTGTGACTATGGGGAAGGTGAGAGGCTGTGAAATACTTTGGGGGGAAGGGGAGGTGTGTGATATGGGGAAGTTTTTGAGTGTGTGACTAAAAGGGGGGAAAGGGAGGTTATGTGACTACTGGGTGAAGGTGAGAGTGCTGTGACTACTGGGGAAGGTGAGAGTGCTGTGACTACTGGGTGAAGGTGAGAGTGCTGTGACTACTGGGGGAAGGTGAGAGTGCTGTGACTACTGGGGGAAGGTGAGAGTGCTGTGACTACTGGGGGAAGGTGAGAGTGCTTTACAGGGGGGGGAAGGGAGAGTGCTGTGATACTGGGGGAAGGGGAGGTGGTCTACTGGGGGAAGGGGGAGATGTGTAAATAATGGGGGGGGGAGGTGTTGATATGGGTGAAGGGGGAAATGCTGTGGGCTACTGGGGGAAGTGGGAATGCTGTGACTACTGGGAAAAGGGGGATTAGTGCGTGCTAATGGGGGAAGGGAAGTGCGTGACTACTGGTGGAAGGTGTGAGTGCTGTGACTAGTGGGGGAAGGTGAGAGTGCTGTGACTACTGGGGAAGGTGAGAGTGCTGTGACTACTGGGGGGAAAGGGGGAGAGTGGGGTGACTATGGGGGGGAAATGGGGGTGCTGTGAATTTGGGGGGAGGTGAGAGTCTGTGATATGGGGAAGGTGAGGTGCTGTGACTACGGGGGAAAAGGGGGGGGAGGCTTGACTAAAAGGGGGAAAAGGAAAGTGTGTAACTGGGGAAGGTGAGGGCTGTGACTACTGGGGGGAAATGAATTTTTGAAATACTGGGGGGAAAGTGGGAGTGCTGTGACTAGTGGGGGAAGGGGGAGAGTGCTGTGAAGGGGGAAGGTGGGGGAGGCTTACTACTGGGGAAAGGGGGAATGCTGGGGATACTGGGGGGAAAGGTGAGATGCTGTGACTATGGGGAAGTGAGGTGCTGTGACTCTGGGGGAAAGTGGAGGGTTGTCGGTCTTTGTGGGGGAAGGTGGAGTGATGGACTATGCGGAAGGTAGAGTGTTTGGGTTGGGAAGGTGAAGTGCTTGACTACTGGGGGAAAGGGAAGTGCTGTGACTACTGGGGAAGGTGAGAGTGCTGTGACTACTGGGGAAGGTGAGAGTGCTGTGACTACTGGGGGAAGGTGGGAGTGCTGTGACTACTGGGGGGAAGGGTGGATTTTTGTGCTACTGGTTAAGGTTAGAGTGTGTGACATGGGGGAAGGTAGATGCTGTGAAATTTTGGGAAGGGGGAGGGGTGCGTGACTACTGGTGAAGGGGAGAGTGCGTGACTATGGGTGGGAAGGGGGGATGCTGTGATCGGGAAGGTGAGAGTGCTGTGACTACTGGGGGAAGGTGAGAGTGCTGTGACTACTGGGGGAAGGTGAGAGTGCTGTGACTACTGGGGGAAGGTGAGAGTGCTGTGACTACTGGGTGAAGGTGAGAGTGCTGTGACTACTGGGGAAGGTGAGAGTGCTGTGACTACTGGGGGAAGGTGAGTCTTGACTATGGGAAGGGGAGAGTGCTTGACTCTGGGGAAGGTGAGAGTGCTGTGACTAGTGGGGGGAAGGTGAGAGTGCTGTGACTACTGGGAGAAGGTTAAGGGCTGTGACTAATGGGAAAGGTGGAGTGCTTACCGGGGGAAGGTAGGTGCTGTGTAGTGGGGAAGGTGGGGGAGTGCTATTAGTGGGGGAAAGGGGAGAGTCTGTGATTTCTTGGGAAGGGGAGGGCTTTGAACTTCTGGGAGGGAAGGGGAGAGTGTGGACTACTGGGGGAAGGGTTTGAGAAGGTTTGGGTACTGGGGGAAGGGAGAAGGTTTCTTTTAAATACTTGGGGGAAGGGGAATGCTGTGATACTGGAGAAGGTGGAGTGCTTGATACTTGGGAAGGGTGAAGAGTTTTCTGTGAATATGGGGGGAAAGGGAGAGTGTTTGATACTGGGGAAGGTGGAGTGCTGTGACTATGGGGAAGGGGAGGCTGTGATATGGGTGAAGGTTGAAAAGGGGGGCTGTGGGGCTACTGGGGAAGGGAGAGGCTGTGCTATGGGGAAGGTGGGAGAGTGCTGTGACTACTGGGTGAAGGTGAGAGTGCTGTGACTACTGGGGGAAGGTGAGAGTGCTGTGAATCCTGGGGGAAGGGGGAGTGCTTACTGCTGGGGAAGGTGAAGTGCTTGATACTGGGGGAGGTGAGAGTGCTGTGACTACTGGGGAAGGTGTGAGTGCTGTGACTCGGGGAAGGGGGTCTTTGACTCTGGGGAAGGTGAAGGGGCTGGACTACTGGGAAAGGTGAAGTGCTGTGACTAAACCCGGGGGAAGGTGAGATTTCGGATACGGGGAAAGGGGGGAGTGTGTGACAACTGGGTGAAGGTGAGAGTGCTGTATGTGGGGGAAGGGGGGATTTTTTTTTTTTTTGCTTGACTACTGGGAAGGTGAGGTGCTTTTACCTGGGGAAGGGAGATGCGTGACACGGTGGAAGGGTTTGGGGGAAATTGTGTGGGCTATGGGGGAAGGGGGAAGTGCTGGACTCTGGGGAAGTTTGGGCTGCCGGGACTTAGGGGAGGTGGGGGTGCTTGACTACTGGGGGGGGGGGGTGTTTGACTACGGGGAAGGTGAGAGTGCTGTGACTACTTTGGGGAAAATTTTTTAAAGGGCTTAATGGGGGAAAGGGTTGGATCTGTGCTCGGGGGAAAAGGGGGGGTCGGTGATACTGGTGGGAATAGAGTCTGTGACTTGGGGGAAGGGTGAGAACCTTAAACTTCTCGGGTAGGTGGGAGTCTTAAATACTGGGGGTGAGGGGGTGGGGGAGTACTTGACACGGGAAGGGGAAGTCTTGACCTGGGGAAGGTGGAAGGGTTGGGGCACTGGGAAAGGGGGGGGGGTGTATACTGGGGGAAAGGGGGAAATGTTGACATGGGGAAAATTTGGGGTTAACTAAGGGGAAGGGAGAGTGTTTTACTCTGGAAGAATATGACATTGCTGGTGTATTTGGGGAGAGAGAGGGAATGCAAAGTATACTGGGGGAGTGGGGTAAGGATGTGAGAAGTGGTTTGAGCTCTTTGGTGATGGAAGAGGGAGGAAATTGTAAGCACCGGGGAGCAGCAGCCTTATTTTAACTATTGGGGGAAGGGGTGCTGCTGTGACTACCAGGGGAAGATGGGAAGGGACTGCTGTGACTAACCGGGGAAGATGGGAAAGGACTGCTGTGACTACCAGGGGGAAGATGGGAAAGGGCCCCCTGTGAATACTCGTGGAAAGATAGGGAGGGACTGATGTGATTACTAGGGGAATACAGGGACATTGAGTGGAAAAAATAACCGCCATCAATCCTGCGTTATGCCCTCTGGATGTAAATCCCCCCCAAATATGGGAGTGTGTAGTTATGAAGCCCCTCTTACATGTAATGCCCCGGATCTTTATTTTTGGGCCCCCCCCCCTTTGTTGTGGGAGGGACGGGGTGTGACTCTGGGGAAGGGAATGGGGAAAGGTTACATGTAATGCCCCAGGAGTCTTCACTTTTTGCCCCCTCCACCCCTTAGTTGTAGGGAGGGACAGCTGTAACTACTGATCGAAAGATAGGGAGAGTTACATGTAATGCCCCAAGTGCCCTCACTTTTTGTCGTCCCCCCCACCCCTCAGTTATGAGGAGGGACTAGTTTGACTACAGGGGAAAGAATGGAAAGGTTATGTATAACGCCCCTTGCATCTTCATTCTTTGCCCCCCTCCTCCTTAGGTGTAGTGAGGGACTGCTGTGACTGCTGGGGCAGAAATAGGAAAGGTTACATCTAATGGCCCATTTGTTCTCACTTTTTGACCCAAATAGTTCTAGGGAGGGACTGCTGTGACTAATGGGCACAGGTTTGGGGGCTGCTGTGACTTCTGAAGGAAAGGATAAGGAGGGACTGCTGTGAATATTGTGGGAATGGTAGGAAGGACTGATGTGACTGCTGAGGGGAGGAAAGTGAACGTTACATGCAATGCCCCTTGGGTCTTCACTTGTTACTTCCCCCTCTATAGTTCTAGAAAGGGACTGCAGTGAATACTGGGGGAAAGATAGGGAAGGTTACAACTAATGCCTCAAGTATCCTCACTTTTTGTCCCCACCCCTTAGCTGTGGGGAGACACTAATGTGACTACTGGGGGAAGGATTGGATAGGTTATGTGTAATGCCCTCTGCGTTTTCATTCTTTGCTCCCCTCTTCCTTAATTGTAGGAAGGGACTGCTGTGACTACTGGGGGAAAAATAGGGAAGGTTACATCTAATGGCCCATGTGAACTCACTTTTTGCCTCCCTTAGTTGGAGGGAGATACTGCTGTGACTAATGGGAACAGACTTGGGGGCTGCGTTGACTATTGTGAGAAGACTACTAAGGACTGATGTGATTATGAAAGGGAGGACAGGGAAGGTTACATGTAATGCCCCTGGTGTCTTTACTTGTTTCTCCCCCTCCCACCCCCCCGATAATTCTAGGGAGGGACGGCTGTGACAACTGGGGGAAGGCCAGGGAAGATTACATAAAAAGCCCCAGGGGTCCTCCTTTTTTCTCCTTCTCCCTTAGCTGTGGAAAGGGACTGATGTGACTACTGGGGGAAGGATTGGAACGGTTATGTTTAATGCCCATTGCATCTCCATTCTCCCCCCCCCCCCCCCCTCCCTCCTTAGTTCTAGGGAGGGACTGCTGTGACTACTGGGGGGGAGAATAGGGAAGGCTACCTAATGTCTCAGATGTCCTCACTTTTTGCCCCCTATAGTTCTAGGAAGGGACTTCTGTGATTAATGGGGGGGGGGATAGGGAAGGTTACATCTAATGTCCCAGGTATCCTCACTGCAGTGACTTCTGGGCACAGGTTTGGGGGCTGCTGTGACTTCTGAAGGAAGGATAGGAAGGACTGATGTGACTACTGGGGGATGGATAGGGAAGGTTACCTAATGTCTCAAGTGTCCTCACTTTTTGCCCCCTATAGCACTATGGAGGGACTTCTGTGACTACTGGGGGAACTATAGGGGAGGTTACCTAATGTCTCGGGTGTCCTCACTTTTTGCCCCCTATAGTTCTAGGAAGGGACTTCTATGACTACTGGGGAAAGGATAGGAAGGACTGATGTGACTACTGGGGGAAGGATAGGGAAGGTTACATCTAATGTGTCAGGTGTCCTCACTACTGTGACTTCTGGGCTGCTGTGACGTCTGAAGGAAGGATAGGGAGGGACTGCTGTGACTATTGTGGGAAGGATAGGAAGGACTGATGTGACTACTGGGGGAAGGATAGGGAGGTTACCTAATGTCTCAGGTGTCCTCACTTTTTGCCCCTATAGTTCTAGGGAGGGACTGCTGGGTCTATTGTGGGAAGGATAGGGATGTTGTTTAATGTCTCAGGTGTCCTCACTTTTTGCCCCCTATAGTTCTAGGAAGGGACTGCTGTGACTATTGTGGGAAGGATAGGGATGTTGTTGAATGTCTCAGGTGTCCTCACTTTTTGCCCCCTATAGTTCTAGGAAGGGACTGCTGTGACTATTGTGGGAAGGATAGTGAAGGTTACCTAATGTCTCGGGTGTCCTCACTTTTGCCTATAGTTTAGGAGGGACTTCTTGATAGGGGGAAAGGATAGGAAGGACTGATGTGATACTGGGGGAAGGTTAGGGTAGGTTACATCTAATGTGTCAGGTGTCCTCACTACTGTGACTGTTCTAGGGGGGCTGCTGTGACGTACTGAGGAAGGATAGGAAGGACTGCTGTGACTATTGGGGAAGGATAGGAAGGACTGATGTGACTATGGGGGAAGGATAGGGAGTTACCTAATGTCTCAGGTGGTCCTCACTTTTTGCCCCTATAGGTTCTAGGGAGGGTTGCTGGGTCTATTGTGGGAAGGATAGGGATGTTGTTAATGTACTCAGGTGGCCCCTTGTTGCCCACCGAAGTCTAGGAAGGGACTGCTGTGACTATTGTGGGAAGGATAGTGAAGGTTACCTAATGTCTCGGGTGTCCTCACTTTTTGCCCCCTATAGTTCTAGGGAGGGACTTCTGTGACTACTGGGGAAAGGATAGGAAGGACTGATGTGACTACTGGGGGATGGCTCGGATGGACTGATGTGTCTACTGGGGGAAGGATCGGGAGGTTACCTAATGTCTCAGGTGTCCTCACTTTTTGCCCCCCATAGGTCCAGGGAGGGGTTTCTGTGACCACTGGGGGAAGGATAGGGAGGGTTACATGAAAGCCCCAGGTGGCCCCCTTGTTGCACTCACCGGACAGCTCCAGGCTGGAGGGTTTGCAGGTGTCCAGCACGCGTTGCGCCCCATTCATGGTCACCGATATGATCTTCTGCCTGAGTCTTTCTTCCCAGATATTAAACTTGATTGGCTCCTGCGGCCCCCCCCAGCCCCTGGCCTGGTGCTCCAGGGCGGCCATCTTCAGCTTCACCGCTCGCTTGCAGTCCCCGTAGCGCTTCTTGCACACCTCAATAGTCCTGTAGGTGGTTCCTATGCTGTTGACTTTATTCACCACCTCCTGCCAGAGGCGTCTCTTCCTGGAGGCGCTGCCCTTCAGTGCGGAGTGCCCGCAGAGCTCCTTGTAGTAGCAGAGCACCCCCTCCACCAGCACCTGGTTCTCCTCCTCGCTGAAGCGCTGCCCCCGCTGCCGCTCCTCCTCCATGTAGGTCGGGCAGTGTTTCTTTAACTTTCGATCAAATTGCTGCCGGTCCCTGTAGACGTACTGGTGCCAGCTGCCCCGCTTCCTCCGGCCGGGGTTCCTGCCCATCTGCCTGGATAACCCGTTACAGCCGGATCTGAGGGTCTCTCTGGCCAGCTCCACGTAACCTGCTTCATCCGGCTTCGCGGGTACTGTCTCCCCATTATATTCGTTACTGCCCTCCGCCCCCGGGTACACTGTGCCGCCCTCCGTGCCAGCTGTGGGGACGCGTCCAGAGGGAACGTGCAGGAACCATGGAGGAACGGGAAAAATAGACAAAAAAAATCAGATCATGGGGTCAACAAGTACAACAAACCAATATGGCTGCCACTAGCGGTCTGACATTATGGGGGGGGTCGCACAGCAGGAAGGTTCCGGGGGGATCTGCCCAAACAGCAGCAAAAGGGCCCCGTCCCCCCGCAGCAATTGGTTTTTTTTTGTTGAGTTCATTTTACCTCCCCTTCTTCAAGAACTTTTTTATTTTTCCATCTACATAGACATACGAGTGCTTGTTTTTTGCAGGACAAGATGTGTTTTTAATGGTGTCATTGACCGCACCAGAGAATGTACTGGTAAGCCGAAAACTAAATTCTATGTAGAGTGAAATTTGGAAAAGAAAAAAAAATGCAATTGCGCCATTGCAGTTCGGTAGAAATTACATGATACCTATATTCTGCAGGTCAGTATTATTCTGGTGATACCAAATGTATAGGGGGGGTTTATGTTTCAGAACTTTTTTTAAAAAATTAAAAAATTTTGATTCTATTTTTTCCTTCCTGCCTTCCAAGAGCCATAACTTTTTTTTTTTTGTCCGTATTTTTTAATTTTTCTGTCTGAGGGCTTGTTTTTTGCGGGACAAGATGTAATTTTAATTACGTAGTTCCATTGACTGCACCATAGAATGTACAACCGCAAACATTTCTTATGTGGGGGGGAGGGGTGTTGTTTTTATGGCATTCACGCTTCGGCATAACTGAAGTATTATCTGTATTCCGCAGGTCGGTGCGATTCCGGTGATACCAGGTTTGTACTAATGTTTTACTACTTTAAAAAAAAAAAAAAAAACTTTTTAACATTTTTTTCAATTTCCTCTTTTTGGTTTTTCTACCTGTGAACCTGAGTGAGGGCTCGTTTTTCGAAGGCTGAAGTGCAGGGTTTTATAGGTGTAAAATTATTTGATGACTTTTTATTCAAATCGTTTTAGGAACGTCACATCACCCGATAACACGAATGTGCCGCTTGGAGTTTTTTGTTTTACTATAGTGTTTAACGTACGGGATAAATGATGTCATATTTTAATAGATCAGATTTTTACGGATGCGGCGATACAAATGTGTCACTTTGTTAGATTTTTTTTATTAGTAAAATGGCAAAAAGGGGGGGTTTGAACCAGGGCTGTGGAGTCAGAGTTGGTGCCTATTTTGCAGGAGTCTGAGTCGTCATAAAAGGGACTGACTCCGACTCCCAAAATATATAATAAGTTGGTCCAGTTAGTTCGATGCAAAGAGCAAGAGGAATTGCGTCCGGCCAGTGCTACTGCTCCCATATCTTCAGCCTCATCACATGAGGAGTGTAATTGATGACATGGAGCAGGCAAAGCGCTGCCACAGGGGAAAAGATTCTGCTCCCAGGGCAAACAGATTTCAGCAAAATTTTTCACCTGCTTTCAAAGAAGTAGAAGATCAACCATTCATCAAAACTGACACTGGCTGAGGCAATTCCTTTATACCCTGACATTGTTAGAGATGTTGCCCCCGTGGTCACCGCTTTGCCACCAACCCAAGTTAGTGTAGAGAGGCCGTTCTCTAGCCTGGAAATAATGAGATCAGATGTGAGGTCATGTCTGCAGGATCTGATGGAGGCGATACTATTTCTCAGAACAAATTCAGAGACTCCACAAATGTTCCTGCAGTGTTTTGCATATTTACAAATTTTTTTGTGTCCTAAAGTCGTATCCAATAAATATATTTTACACTGACAAGCAAAAGGGTAACAATGTTCTGTACTTGTGACTTTCAGGCTCTATATCTCTCCCTCCACTACAGCTCTGTACATGAGGCTACTGTAATTTTATATACAGTCATATGACCCATATTATACATAAATGCGACTTTCAAGTATTTAGCATCTGCTTAGTTCTGCAGATTCTTTCCAGTAACTGCATTGTTACTATTTTGCTCCTAAAAATCAAAGTGTTAATTTTTATTATTTTGTTAATATATGGGAAATCCCCCTTTGGTTTTCAGCTCTGCCTGAATCCTTCTGGGCTCTGGATCAGATTCAAGCAGGTCTTGACCAAAATCTGATCCCAGGTCTCTTCTACACATTCCCAATGTTGGTGCAGACTGGACTTGGATACAAATACAGCTTTTTCTTCAACTCCAACCACACAAGTGTTCAAAAGATCAAAACATTGTTACCCTTTGCTTGTCAGTGTCTGTTCTACCTAAATAGCTTGGTTATTGTATCATAAGGTGATAAACAGCCGGATGTAACCATTTTACTACAGTAACGTTATCACTTAAACATGCGCCGTGTATGAGGGAGTCGGAGGCGGAGGCGAGAGTCGGAGGTTTGGGAAATTGAGGAGTCGGAGTCGGGGCTTCGGCTTGCCGACTCCACAGCCCTGGTTTGAACAGTAATTTTTTATTTTTTTTAACTTGTACATGTAGATCCCACAGGGTAATTGACTTCTGGGGGGAGGGGACACAACCGCTTTAACACTGCTGTGCAATATCTACATAATAGAGGACGGTGCTCCTATAGCCGCTTATGGCACAGAGTAATAGGAGCAGTAACAGGGCAGCTATAGAAGCCTTTTCTCAGGTCTTTGGCTGCATGGAAACCGCTTGACACCCGGCGATCTCATTGTGTGGAGGGTGAGGATGATCAGCTAAGGAATCGGGCCTCATAGATGTAGATGCCGCGGGCGCCACCACAGCATCTAAAGGGTTAGACAGCCGGGGTCGGTGCCATCTTTGACCCTGGCTGAGGGCGGCAAATCCCGGCACTAATGATCAGCCCTTACCTACTACATAAGGAGCGGGCATAGCAAGTGATCCCGCCCCATGCCCTCTTACCGGCATTGTGATCAGCACATAGTAAGGGGTTATGTAGGTGTCACTGCAGACTCTTATTTCTTAATTGTTCATTTTTTTAAAGCTATCAGTCCAGGCCATTTAAAGGGGTTTTGCCACAAAGTAAAATTAAGGTGGGAAACTTGCAAATGAAATAACAAACATTTTCACCATTCATTATTATTAAAAATTCTGCACCGTTTGTGTCTTAGCTGCTGCTTTAGTGACCCATTGTTTACAGCTCATCTCCAGGGGATACGGCCAGGGCTGAGAGCTCCTCAGTCCTGGTCGCACATGCTCAGACACCACCTCTCCTCTTAGGCAGCTACTGAGTGTTCAAACCCCAGGTGCTGTCACTCTACTCCTCTGTACGCCTTAGTAATTAGTCAAACAGTGCAAATAAAATAAAAAAGAAACCTCAATGAGGTATGTGCATTGATAAAGAGGAAAAAGAAACACAAGTTTGGTTCCTGCAGGGATTTGAACCTAGGACCCTTGTGCCTGGAGGCAAAAACTTTACCTCTCAGCTACTCACAATGCTTTACATAAACAGAGCTTTCTTTGGCTACAGAGAGGAAAGGCCTGGTGGTGTCATCCTGCTGAGTCACATGATATGCAATTCAAACAAATCACACACGCCCCCTTCTGAGCACACAGAGCTGAAGAGCTGGCTGCAGGAGGTATGAGATGAGAATGTGGCAAAACCCCTTTAAGTTCCTATTGCTGCCAGTTTTCCACATCTCTGCTTGCTGTATGGTTTCTAGCCGGTGGGCAGTATGAGGTCTGTACAGGGTGGTGTTTGTCCCTATAGATATCTTCTTACTACATAGTAAGCTCTACAGAGCAGTAACATGAGGCTATGTGCTGTGACTATGAGGTCCCGAGCACTGGATGCACCGCCAGCAGCACAGCGCTCTCTATAGTAGGATACAAGGCGTTGTGAGAACGGCCTGTGTCACTGAGGATGGACAGATATCTGGACAGGGTGACACACAGACACGGAGCAGCAGCTATGAGAGGCCGACATCAGGACACTCACCCGGGTGATAGTAGGGAGCAGCGTCGCTCTTCTCCTGGGGCTCCGTCTTCTCCGTCTTCCATTCCTTCTCAGGTTTAACCTGGGGTCGATCCTCCTTTCCTGCCAGAAGTAGAGAGGCTTAGAACAGAGTCAGTCCCTCCCCCTCCATATTACAGACAGAGTCCCTCCATAATACAGACCAGTCCCTCTATATCACAGACCAGAACCTCCATAATACAGACCAGTCCCTCTATATTACAGACCAGAACCTCCATAATACAGACCAGTCCCTCCATAATACAGACCAGTCCCTCCATAATACAGACCAGTCCCTCCATAATACAGACCAGCCCCTCCAAAATACAGACCAGTCCCTCCATATCACAGACCAGTCCCTCCATATCACAGACCAGTCCCTCCATAATACAGACCAGTCCCTCCATAATACAGACCAGTCCCTCCATATTACAGACCAGTCCCTCCATATTACAGACCAGTCCCTCCATATCACAGACCAGTCCCTCCATAATACAGACCAGTCCCTCCATATTACAGACCAGTCCCTCCATAATACAGACCAGTCCCTCCATATTACAGACCAGTCCCTCCATATTACAGACCAGTCCCTCCATAATACAGACCAGTCCCTCCATAATACAGACCAGTCCCTCCATATTACAGACCAGTCCCTCCATATTACAGACCAGTCCCTCCATATTACAGACCAGTCCCTCCATATCACAGACCAGTCCCTCCATAATACAGACCAGTCCCTCCATAATACAGACCAGTCCCTCCATATCACAGACCAGTCACTCCATATTACAGACCAGTCACTCCATATCACAGACCAGTCCCTCCATAATACAGACCAGTCCCTCCATATTACAGACCAGTCCCTCCATATTACAGACCAGTCCCTCCATATCACAGACCAGCCCCTCCATAACACAGACCAGTCCCTCCATATTACAGACCAGTCCCTCCATATTACAGACCAGTCCCTCCATAATACAGACCAGTCCCTCCATAACACAGACCAGTCCATCCATATTACAGACCAGTCCCTCCATAACACAGACCAGCCCCTCCATAACACAGACCAGCCCCTCCATATCACAGACCAGTCCCTCCATATCACAGACCAGTCCCTCCATATTACAGACCAGTCCCTCCATAATACAGACCAGTCCCTCCATATTACAGACCAGTCCCTCCATATTACAGACCAGTCCCTCCATAATACAGACCAGTCCCTCCATATTACAGACAAACCCCTCCATAATACAGACCAGCCCCTCCATAATACAGACCAGTCCCTCCCTATTACAGACCAGTCCCTCCATAATACAGACCAGTCCCTCCATAATACAGACCAGTCCCTCCATAATACAGACCAGTCCCTCCATAATACAGACCAGCCCCTCCATAATACAGACCAGTCCCTCCATAATACAGACCAGTCCCTCCATAATACAGACCAATCCCTCCACATTACAGACCAGTCCCTCCATATTACAGGCTAGTCCCTACATATTACAGATCAGTCCCTTCATAGTATAGAACAGTCCCTCCATATTACAGACCAGTCGCTCCATAATACAGATCAGTCCCTTCATAGCATAGAACAGTCCCTCCATAATACAGACCAGTCCCTCCATAATACAGACCAGTCCCTCCATATCACAGACCAGTCCCTCCATATCACAGACCAGTCCCTCCATATCACAGACCAGCCCATCCATAACAAAGACCAGTAACTCCATATTACAGACCAGTCCCTGCATAATACAGAACCGTCCCTACATAATACAGACCAGTCCCTCCATAATACAGACTAGTGCCTCCATAATACCGACCAGTCCCTCCATAGCACAGACCAGTCCCTCCTTGTTACAGACGAGCCCCTCCATAATACAGACCAGTCCCTCCATAATACAGACCAGTCCCTCCATATTACAGACCAGTCCCCATATCAAGACCGCCCTCCAAATACAGACCAGTCCCCCCATAATACAGAAACCAGTCCTCCATATACGACTAGTGCTCCTAATACGACCGCCCCCCATAATACAGACCAGTCCCTCCATAATACAGACTAGTGCCTCCATAATACAGACCAGTCCCTCCATAACACAGACCAGTCCCTCCATAATACAGACCAGTGCCTCCATAATACAGACCAGTCCCTCCATATTACAGACCAGTCCCTCCATAATACAGACCCATCCCTCCATGTTTCTGTCCAGTCCCTCCATATTTGAGACGAGTCCCTCCATATTATAGACCAGTCCCTCCATGTTACAGATTAGTCCCTCCATATTAAAGATCAGTCCCTTCGATATAGCCATTTTTTTATTATACAGAAAAAAATCCCTCGAAAACATATTATCACAAAAGTTCAGAAAATTTGGTTTTGATTGAAATTTTTTC
>JAODAL010031553.1:0-48281 GCA_025379985.1 Phyllomedusa bahiana
CTTTAAAATTTTTACATTTTACCTCCCTCCCCCAACCTCCACCTATCAAAAATTTACCTCTTAAACCCTTTTTCCCCATCACATTTATATCCCTTCACCCCCCCACCTATCACATTGACCCCTCACCTCCCCCCTATCACAATTTACCTCCTCACACCCCCTTTGCCTATTACATTGACCTCCTCACGCTCCACCTATCACATTGACCTCTTCACCCTCAACCTATCATACTGACTTCCTCATCCTCCTCCTATCACATTGACTTCCTCATCCTCCTCCTATCACATTGTTCTTTCCCCACCTCCATCTATTTAGATTTCACATATTTTTCCCTTCCCAAACTTTCCCCCTTTCACATTTGACTTTCTAATTCCCTCCCAACCATCCATGATAAATTTTAAAAATTCATCCTAAACTTTTAACATCCCTTTCCAATAACCCTAAACCTAAACATATTAAAATTAAAAATTTTTCCTTTTGGTTTTAAAAATTTCCCCAAAAACCCCCCGCCTATCACATAGACGTCTCACCATTCATCTTTCAAATTAACCCCCTCAAAAACCACCACCTATCACATTTTACGTTTCCCCCAAACCCCACCCATCAACACGACGTCCTTCCCCCCTCCCCCATCAAATTGAAACCCCCTCACCCCCCCACCTACACATTTGGCCCTCCCCCTCCTCCTATTAAAAAGAATGTCCTCAAAATAATCACATTTTTCATTTCCACCATTTTAACTTAATCACATTGACCTCCTCAACTTCCTCCTATCACTTTGATGTCCTCACTCTTTTCCTATCACACAAAACCCCCTCCCCCTTTCCAAACCTATAACTTTTATGGGCCTTTATTCTAACCCTCATCATTTTCATATTAAAACTCCAACCCCCCTTTTTCCTTTTTGCGTTATTGCTTACCAAAACCTTTCCCTTGAAGTTTCCCCAAACCCCCCCCATCACAAAAATTTACTTTTTCAAATCTTAAAAATCCACTGACCTACTTACCTTTTTTCCTATTACATTGGGTGTCCTCAAACCCCCCCCCCACATCAAACTGACCTCTTACCATCCAACCAAAAAATTTTATTCCTCAACCCTCCCCCTACACCTTAATGTCCTCACCATTCATCTTTCACATTGACGTCCTCCACCCTCCACCACACCCTTTACCCCTTCCCAAACCTATCCTATTAAATTTGGGCATCCTCACCCCCCAAACCCAACACATTTAAAATCTTCATCTTTTCGTATTTTTACCTTTCCCCACCCCCACCTATTTCATTTATGTTTTTCCCCCCCTCCACCCAACACATTAAAATTTCTCACCCCCCCCACCTATCAAAAATGACGGTTTTCCCCACCATCTCCTTTAAAAATTTACATTCTCCCCCAAACCCAATTTTACCATTGACACCCTTCCCTTTTTCCCATCACATCAACCTCCCCCCCTTTCCCCCATAAAACACGACTTTCCCCGGCCTAAAGACCTTAAAAAACCTCACCTACACTATCCAAATTTACGGGCCTTTTACCCTAAGCCTCCTCCCCATCATACTATCCCCCCCACCCTTCCTTTTTGTTTTGCCCAAATGTCCCCACCTTCCCCGCTATCATATTGTCCCTCCTCCCCACATTACCCCCCCTCACCCTCCACTTTTAACATTTACCCCCCTCACTCTTTACCTTTACCCTTGACCTCCTCCCCGCTCCAAACCCATTTACATTGACCTCTTTTAAAACCCTCAAACCCCTTCATTTCTGACTTTTCCCCATCCCCTCCAAACACATTGACTTCCCCTCCCCTCCCCCCAACACATTGGCCCCCTCACTCCCATCTATAGATTTTACATATTTTAAACCCCCCTAAAAAAAAAATTTCCCCCTTTCACACTGACTTTTCCCAATTCCCTCCTAAACCATTTTATGTTTTCAAACCTCCACCTATCACCTTGGGTGTTTTCCCCCCCCTCCTATCAAATTGATGTCCCTTACAAAAACCCCCCTAAACACCCTTTGATCTTTCCCCATCTTTCCCCATATCCCCATTGCCATCCCCTCCCTTTCCCTCAATCACAATGCCTTCCCTTACCCTTTAAACCCATCACCCTTTGTTCCTCACCCCTCCCACCCCATCACCCTTTGACCCCCTCATGCTTTCCACTTAAACCACTGGGCTTCCTCCTCCCCCCTATCACACTGAACCCCACCCCCCCCTATCCCCTGGGCCTACTTTCTTCCCACCTATTACCCCTGGAATTTTTTCCCTCTCCCCCTAAACACATTTACGTCCTCGTCCATGAAAAATTAAAATTTTTCCCCTCCTTCCCAACTTTGACATCCTTTAAAACCCCCCCTCCTCATTTCCACCATTTAAACTTCTCACCCTTCTCCTTTTGCGTTAAGTCCTTTTCCCTCCGCCTTTTTTCACCCCCACACCCCGACGTCCCCACCATTAAATTTTTTCCCCTTTAACCTCCTCCCCCCCAAACCAAAACACATTGTGTCCTCAAACCTCCACCTACACACGGGAGTCCTCACGGGTTTGGGGCGATTTTTACGAAAATTTAAAAATCAAAAGGTTTTTTATGGTGATAAAAATTTTTTCAGATCATGCGATTTTAAGGGTTTAAAAAACTGTGCATCATCATTAAGATCGCGCCTTTTTCAAAAAAATTCCTGCAATTTTGGGGGCCACAAATCAGCTTACAAATTTAAGAAAGGGTGAGTTTGTTTTGCGACGTCTTTCCCTGGGATGTGAAATGGTTGCGTTTGGGGCTAAAAAAATCACATGACCCTCGTATTACATAAAACCAGCGTTTCCTTTCACCTTAGTGCCTAAATTTTCTCAAAAGGAAAAAGGACTTTCCGTCCCCCTGGGGGCCAAAACACCCCACGAAATTAGTCTATTTCTGCACAGAGAAACCTCTACTATAGCTGTGACCCTTTCCCTTTTAGTTAGATTAAGATTTAAAAGTTTTTTATGTAGTTGGGCTAGAGAATTGAAAAAGCAGCATCAACCGTGAAAAGGGCCCAAAGGGGGGGGGGGGGGGGGGCCCGGGGGGCAACACAGACAAGGTCTATCTATAAAGAACACGGGATAAATATTTCACCAAAACTTAGGGGAAAACCCATTGCATTTTGAAAAAAAAAAAATTTTCTTTTTTTTTTTTTTTATTAAAAAATTTTCCCTATTGAAATTTTTCCGGGATATTGGGCAGCCTAACTTTTTTGGGGAATACCATCTTTTCCCTAGAAAATTTGCAGGTCTTTTTTTGGTTTATTTTTGCAAAAACCCCCACTTTTTTTATTTTTTATCTTTTTTTTTTCCAATGGTTTCCCAATTTTAAATTTTTCCCCAAATTCCACCGTGTTGATAATACCCCACCTTGCAGTTAAAAATTTACAATCCAGCAATCTTGGTAGTCAAAAGGGTTTTTTTTGTTCCCCAAAAAATCCCTTTATATCATACAATACATAACAGATACTGTTTTTTTGCCTTTTGTCGCCCCCCACTTTGTTCATTATTTGCAGCATCCACGTAAATCTTAAAACAGCAATTCAAATAGTCCCCAAACGGGTAAATTTAAAAAGGGGGCAAAAAAACCTGTATTATCCCGAAAACATAAAAAGGATACTTTTTTTTGACTTTTGCCATCCAAGTTTTTGTTGATAGAAAACCCTTCATTTTTAAAATTTTTGAAATCCAGCAATTTTGTTTTTGATTAGAGGGATTTGAGAATAGCGTATTTACCGTTTTTTAATAAAAATTTTTTCCCAAAAACCTATTCCATACCTTCTAAAATTTTTTTATATTTCTAACATGGGGGCAAAAAGCAAGGTTTTAAAGGCACCCAAAGGGGGGGTTTAACCCAAAAGGAGGTAAGGTACAGAAAGGGTTTGGCCCCCTTCCGGGTGTGGCGACAACATGCATGCCAGGGGATCATTTTTTTTATCAAAACCCGGTCAGGCCTGCCCTTCGCGGGGTCGGGGGCCCTGTGAATTAAGAAACAAAACATCTCCCCAATTTGTCCTTCAGGGGGTTAATGAAACCCTGCATCTAGCAGTCTTACCCCTCGTCCTCCCATCAGGGCCCAAATGTCGTCCACATCAAAACTTTCCGTCCAACATAAAAGCAGCCCAAAATTCCCCAACTCGGGGTACCCACCACTGTGGAAAAAACCCTTTGGGTCTGAAGACCCTTTGTTTACAAAATGGGTTGGGGCAGAAGGCATTTAAAAGATCAAAGGATGATTTAGCCCCTTTCCAACGCCCAGTTACGATCCCATCAGGGGTGGTGAAGAAAGCCTAAAATGGGCAAAAACCCCGGGGGGTTGGCAACCCTTGCGTCCCCCTTTTTTTAGCCCGCACTTCTGGATGCAGAAAGTCAGGACGACCAAGTCACCTGTTTTGGATGATGTTTATGAAAACGTTTTTTGCGGACCCATTTTTGGTCTTTTCCCCGCAAAAAATTTGTTTGGTGAGTGCTTCCCAGTGGACAGGGGGAAAAGACAGGGGGTAGTGCAATAGGGGCCCCCCCCCAAAAAAAGGGGAGAGGGGGTCGCAAAAAGTCCGCTGATATGTTTCCCCGCCGGGGCCCCAGGGGCCCCAGCGCAAACCCCCTCCTCGTTATCGTCGTCAAAAGGTCCAGGCCCTCTCAAGCCTGGGCCTTCTTTGCCCAAAAGCCTCTGATTCACCCAGCGATGTCATAGGCCTTTCCAAAATGCCCCCCCCCCATAAGTTAACGAGGCAAAAAAACCTTAATTTGGTTAACCACCCCCCAACATTTCAAGTCACATGCAGCGAATGCAGATTTAAAAATGGGGGGAACCCCTTTGGGCCAAAAAGGGGCCAGACCGACCCCCCGGGGCCCCCCAAAACCACGTCACACCCTCGGGTCATCCCCCTCCCCCTCCTCGCCACCCCACCCAACGTTCCTCGCTGCCCTTTTCCTCTCAATCATGATCGGGGAAATCACCTCCGCTTCAGCCTCCACCTTCCCCCGATTTTACCCCCACAAACCCCCATAGACCCTCCTCCCCCTTTCTCATTTCGGGGCCATTTGTTTGACCGCAAACCCCCGTCAGGGGGCCCCTTCTAGCAGCCAGCCTTCGGGTCTTCCATTTTTGGGGGGCAAAAAAACCATTTTTAAAAACCCCAACCACCCCAAAAAACCCAAAAGCCAAAAAATTGGGTCATTGCCGGGTTTTTGGGCCCTTTGGAAATGTTGCCTTTCCGTCTGGGGGACACGGGGGTTTCGGGGCCACTTCAGGGCCCTCGCCATCCCCCAATACCAATGCCGACCCGGAAATTTCTTTGGGCCAAAAACAGGCCGTCCTTTTCCCCCCTTTGGCCATCCATTTTGCCCATCTAAAATTTCAACGCTTTTGTCCCTCCTGTGTCCGGAAAAAAAAGTCCTCCTCACCACCGAAAATTTGACTAGTAAGCACGGCCCAACCGTTTAAAAATTTTTGGGGAACAGCTCACTTTTTTGGAGGCTTTTTGGAATCTCTGGGGGTGACGGTGTTCTCCAGGCTCGGCGCCCGGCTTTTTTAAAAAAACCGCCGGGTTTGGCCGGCTTTTTCCCCCAAGGCCCCTCGGGGTGGCATCACTTGCTCAGAGACACCGGGGCCCCGGGGTTAAAATTTAAATCCCCTTGGAAAGCCCAAAACCACACACAGGCCCCAGGGACTGTGGACGGCTCTCCCCCATAGAGACCGAGCCCCGGGGTTTGGGGTTTTAAAAAAACCTTTTGTCCCGGGCAAGGGGGGTGTGCAAAAACCTTTGAAATCTGCGGGCCCCGCCCTTAAAGATCGGTAGGCTGGACACATCCCTTGCGGGGAAACATGTCATAAACCTTGTCGTCCAGAAATTTCTAAAGACTACCCGGGTCTGGACTCCCTTTGGCTAAAGGAAGGGCTCGGTCTGGGGTTCCCCCCTTCCGCCGTGTCCCACCCTCTTCGAACCCCCCTTTGGTTTGCTTTCCCAAGCGCAGCTCGGCCTCCCCGGTCAACCCTCATTGTTGACGGGGCCCAAACACCCGGGATTCCCCCCTTTCCCATGCCCCCAGCGTTGGGGGGGGCAGCGCAATGCCATTACAAAAATTTACAATTTGACACATTGCCGAAAAGGGCCAGGGTGGGGACTCTTCGGGTGTTAAAGCCCCCAGATTGGGGGGCAGGTGAAAGGGGCTCGGGAAACCACCCTTTGCCGGGTTTTGAAAAGCCACCAAAATGGTCATGGCGGAGATGCCCTTGTCAGCATGAGCATTGTGGGATCTTAGTTTTTTGGAACGTTTCTTTTGGACCCCCTCTGAAACAACAGGTCCCCCCAGCGAGGGAAGGGGGGAGACGGACACAAGGGAACACAGACCTTTTCTCTCCGTAAAACCCAAAAGCCCCGACAGTTTCTCAATTTTATTTCTTCTTCTTTTAAGGCAGTGGTTCAGGGTCCGGGAGCTAGGGGAAAGGGGGCGGCACCTCACCCCTCAGGGTGAAATCATCTGAGGAAAAGTCAGGGCGGGTGTTGAAGCTTTTCCCGGGAGGAACGATAGGGAGGAGTTGGGGAAAGATATTCCTAAAAGGGGGACCTTTCCCGGGCCTTTTGGAAAGAGGTTTTGTGGCTTGAATTTGATTCAATGAGAAGATGATTTTTGCTATGCCCCCTAAAAACCAGGGCTTGGAACCAAAAGGGCTCCAAATCCTAAAATGAGGTTTGGATGTTTCCTTTTTCCCTCCAATATGACCCCTCTCATTAAGGCCATAAAAATGAAAAACATTCCCTGGGTGGCCACCCCCCCCTTGGATCCCCGGTAAAAAAAACAAAACTCAGCATTTTTCCTTTCCCAAAACCCCCCAAATAGGAGAAAAATGAAAGGAAATGAAGACCTTGCTGTTTGGGCCCAATTTGGAACATCTTTGCGTCTGTTTTAAAGTTTTTCAAAGTCACCGTGGAAAAAACGCCACGACTTGACAGCTTTAAGAGTGCCAAGTAGCCGTAAAGCGGCACCCAAGGCGGCACAGCAAAGGGGGGCAAAAAGCCAAAGGGGGTGACCTTTTGGAAAATTTTTAAATTTACCACCTCACCAACGAAAATTTGCGGGCCACATAAAAACACCCAGAAAACCAGCTTACGATCATGGTGCACACTATCTGCGTCTCAACACCATTTTTTTTGTATTTTTTTTTCCGGGCCCCCAATAGTTTTTCGGGGGTTATCCAAAATGGACGAATGGCCCAAGCTGGTTCGTCAACGCCATAGAGGTTTTGTCCCTCCCAGCACCAGCTCATATCTGGGGCGACCTTCACACAGGGGGAGTTTCATTACAGAAAAAACGCACCCGGGTTTTCCCCACAGATAATGTGGATCGTTTAAACTTTCATCAAGATGAATCGGGCATGGATCTCTGAGATGTTTTGGCCCCAATTTCCGAGGCACCGATTAGTTGCTGGGTTTACTTCACATTCATCTCCAAACAGAAATTGGGCCTCTTTTAAAAACGGAAATTTTTAAAAAGATCAAATTTTTTACTGCAATTTTTTTTTCTCAATTCCAAAAGTTCATTTTGCTGTTTTTCTGTGAGGGAAATAAAAGACACCAAGGTTTCATGACAAAAAACCCTATTCCATTTACTCATTCAAACTTTAGAATTTTTCCAATTTCAATGGGTTTTTGGGGGCATTGTTTTTCCTCCCTTTTTAACATTGGGGCTAGAAGGGCATATTTAAAATTTTTTTTGGGGCATATTGCTGTGAGATACAGCAATAATCAAGGCCTTTGGAACAAAAAATGTGGCTTTTAATAGCAATTTTTCCTTCACAATTTTTACAAGGGGGGAAAAGTCATATTTTTTTTTTTTGGGGTATGTTTCGGAGGGTACAGCAATAATTTATTTTCCGTTTAAAAAAGAAAATTTGGGTTCTAAGTGGCATTTCTCCCTTTACAATTTTTAACCCCTTTGGGTGACAAATCATTTTTTTATTTTTTTTTTTTTTTTTTTTTTTTTTGGGGCATGCTGCTTTTAAATGCGCAATACTAAAAGGGCCTATTCTAAAAAATTTTTTTCTAATAGACATTTTTTTTTCACAAATTTTCAAAAGGGCCATGGGTCCCTTTTTTTTTAAATTTTTGGGGGGATTTTGCTGTGACATGCAGCTATACTACAGGGCCCATTCTAAAAAAAATTTTTTTTCTAAAAAGGGCAATTTTTTTTTCACAAATTGGGCCCAAAGTGGCCCCAAGGGGCAGGGTTTTAATTTTTTGGACATTTTGCTGTGACAGGGGCAGCTATACTAAAGGTTCCCCCCTTCTAAAAAAAGTTGTTTTTAAAAAGACATTTGTTTTTTCACTAAAGGTCAAGAGTGGCTCCAAAGGGGTGGGGGCTGTCAGAAAAATAAAAAGGGAGGAAAACCCCGTTAAAGGACACATATTGCAAAATGACTTTTTTTTTGGGAAGATCTTTAAAAATAGCTATCAATCCCTTTTTTGAGAAAACCCATTTAATACAAATTAAAAAAAATAGAAAAAAAGACTTGGGATTCCATTCCCCATTTTAAAAAAGGGGTTTTCTGAATTAAAGTACTAAAAAACTTGCATGTACAAAAAAAGCCCGTTAAAAAAAATTTCCCCCCTGAATTGTACAAGGGGGGTACCGGGAAAAATTGCCCCGATGTTTGGTTATTCAAAAGGGGCATTGGGATATGGGGCACGAAGAGAAAAAAGTACGAGACCATTTCCTCCACTCTTTTAATAAAAATTGAAAAAAAGAATGCCAAGAAAAAAGGGCACCTGGGGTAACGGAAGTTAAAACCCCCCTGTATTTAATTCCCCAATTGGTCCACACTCATAAAGGAGGGCAAGCTTTAAACCCCGGTATTGACTGTGTACGAGGGAAAGGGTGGAGTTCCCCACACTTTCCGCTTCAGCACTCTTTTTTCAGGCACGACCCGTTTTTGTTTGCTCCTTTATCGGGCTTTTTAACCTGCGTGTTAAATTATGATGAAAACCCCGCCTTGGGCTCCCCGCACCCCCTGTAACTCCGGGGCCCCCGGGTCAGGGGGTTTTCCCCCGGACAGGGATGGGCAATGTTTCCCGTGAAAAAAAAAATGGGGGGTTTAAAGACTCCTTTTTCCGGCAATTTTTAAAAAAGTGGGGGTCAAGGCCAAAGGGTTTTGGGGGCCCAGGGTGTGGCCCAGGGAAAAGGTATAGTTAATGTCCAATGAAAAATAAAATGGGGTTTAAAAACCCCCTTTTTCCGCACTTTTTTTAAACTGGGGGTTATGCAAATTTGGGGCCCCCATCTTGGGCCCGGAAAAATAAATTTAAAAAACCAGTGAACAAAAATTTGGGGGTTGAAAAAACTTCCTTTTCCCCGGGAAATTTTTAAAATTTTGGGGGGCATTCCGGTTTTTGGGGGTCATGCCCGTGGCCCAGGGCAAGGGTTTGTCAATGTTTCCCGTTCAAAAAAATTTTTAAAATGGTTTGGGTTCCCTTTTTCATTTAAAAAGGGGCCTATTTTGCCCCTTTTTTATTTTTAATTTTTAATTTTTGGGGGTGCAGGGTTTTTTGGGTAAACTGTTTGGGACAAGTCGGGGAATAGTGAATGGGTTTTTTGTTTTTTTTTTTTGTGGCTTTTTTAACCTTTTGTGTTTGCCCAAGGGGTAGCACATATCCCTTTACTGTTGTGGATGTTAAATTTTCCCGCTTTTCCATCCCTGTTTTTGGGGGAAGAATTTAAGGTGTTTTTTCTCTCCCATAGACTTTTTTTTTTGGGGCATCCCCTCATAATCCCACTGCTCACTACGAAAAAACCCTTTTCGATGGTGGGGCCCCCACAAACGACTATCCCCGGGCCCAAAGGGAATCCCCTCAAACAGTCCTCACCATCCCAACCCCATCACATGACCTCCTCACCCTCCACCTATCACATTGGTCTCCTCACGCTCCTCCTATTAAATGAATGTCCTCACCTATCACATCAACCTCCTCACCTTCCACCTATAACATTGATGTCCTCATTCTAACCCTCATCATATCATATTTATTACTCCCAAAACCCCTTTTTCCTTTTTTCGTTTATGTCCAAACAACGCTCACTTTGACGTCCCCAAACCCCCCCACCTTTCAACCCTTTACCCTTCACTTTTAAAAATCACAAATGACCTTCTGAACCTTTTACCTATTACATGGATGTCCTCACCCTCCACACATCATTCTGACCTTCTTACCATCCAACTATCAGATTGATATCCTCAACCTCCCCCTATCACATTGATGTCCTCAAACCAAATTTATCCCTTTTCCCCTTTACGTCCCCCACCCTCCACCTATCACATTTTACCCCCCTCACCAAACCTCCGTTTTAAAAGGGGACCTCACCCCCCACCAATTTACCCTTGACACTTCATCTTTCGTATTGACCTCCTCACCCTCCACCTATTACATTTATGTTCTTTACACCCCCCAATCCTAAATTTTACCCCCCTTAATTAGTCCTCACCATCTACCTTTCACAAATTTTATTTTCCACCAAACCCAAACACAATTTTCTCCTTTCCCTTTTTTTCCTTTTCACATCAACCTCCTCACCTTCCACCTATAACACTGACGTCCTCGTCCTATGACCTTAAAATCCTCATCCTACACTTATCACATTGACGTTTCCCCCCCCTAAGCCTCAAACCAAACATAATAACCTCCTCACCCCCCTCATTTTGCACTTTTAAAGTCCTTTCCCGCTATCCAATTTGGGAACCTCCCCACATTGACCTCCTCACCCTCCACTTATAACATTTCGACTCCCGACCCCCACCGGGTCCCTATTTACCATCTCCCTCACCCCCCCACCCAACACATTGAAGCGCACCATTTTATTTATCACATTATACCCCCCACCCCCCAACCCATCACCAAATTTTAAACCCCCCTCAACCTCCCCCTATCACATTGACAAACTCAAATCTCAAACCAAACACACTTTAAATCCTTCCATTCATCTTTTCACTTTTACCTCCCCCACCCCCCAACTAACATATTTAAATCCCCCCAAATTCCACCCAACACATTTTACCCCCCTCACCCCCCTCCACTTATCACATTGACTTCTTTGTCCTCCACCTATCACATTGACAGCCTTTCCCTCCACCTATCACATTGACATCCTCACCATCCTCCTATTAAATGGGCGTCCTCACCCTCCACCTATCACATTGACATCTTCACCTGGATTAAATTTTTCCTTTCCCCAAACCCCCCAAACCCATTACATTTATGTTCTCACCCTCCACCTAACACATTAAAGTTCTCACCCTCCCCAAAAACAAAGGGCGGGCCTCACCATCCCACCTAAACACATTGAAGGGGGGGCCTCCCCCATTGATCTTTCACATTGACGTCCTCACCCTCCACCTTTTACATTGACCTCCTCCTATCACATTGACCTCCTCACCCTCCACTTATCACATTGACTTCTTTGTCCTCCACCCATCACATTGACCCCCCTCCCCCATTTTCGCTATTAAATGGGGCGTCCCACCCTTCCCCGCATCACATTTTACACTTCACCAATCGTATTTGAACCTCCTTTCCCCCCACCTAAAAACATTTGATGGTTTTTCCAAACCCATCACCCCGTAAAAATGACGTCCTCACCATCTACCTATCACATTGACCTCCTCACCCTCCTCCTATCACATTAACGTCCTCACCCTCCACCTATCACATTGATGTCCTCATCCTTTTCCTATCACATCAACCTCCTCATCTTCCACCTATAACACTGACATCCTCGTCCTATGACCTTAAAATCCTCATCCTACAATTATCACATTGATGTCCCACCCAAAACCCTTTAACCTATCAAAGCTATCCTCCCCCACCCTTCTGTTTGCATTAAGTCCTCACCTTCCTCCTAAAACATATTGGGGATCCTCAACCTCCACCTAAAACAAAAATTTACCCCTCACCCTCCCCCCTATCACATTGACCCCCCCACCCTCCCCTTATCACACTAACCCCCCTCACCCTCCCACTATCACATGACCTCCTCACCCCCCACCTAATTTACTTTTGGGGCCCCCTGAAAGCCTCCTCCGATCATACTGACCCCTCACCTGCCCCCTCTCCATTTACCTCTTTCCCAAACCCCCCCTATCACATTGACCCCCCTCACCCCCACCTATCACATTGCATTCCTTAAACCCCCCACCGATCCCTACTGACCTCCTCACCTTTTCCCAACCCAACACAATGACCTCCTCCCGCCCTTACCTATCACATTGACGTCCCATCATTTCCAATTTCCCCCCAATAAAAAATTTACCTTTCTCACCCCCTCCTATTAAAATTGATGCATTTTGCTCTATGTTTTTGTTTTATAAGAGTTACACGATCACTGTCCTGCCCTTTTTTCTACAATTATTTAAAAAGAAGGGAATTTTCTCCCCTCGTTACCCTCCAGTGAAAATGGAAAGGGAAAAACTGTCCGCTTAAGGTTTTAAAAAACCCCCCCCTGACCGAAAGACCCTGCAAAAAGACTCTCCTTCCGATAATATTGATACTCGAACAAAGTTTTGCCGTCACAGGTTTAGTTCTCCAAGGAAAAAAAAAAACCCCTGGGAAATTTTTACAAAGGGTGTTACAAAACCCGAAAAATGATTTATGACATGAAGGGGGTGGAGAACAAATGAAAAGTTCATTGGGCCCCGAGCAACTCTTCTCCCTGCCCGACAGGCACTTTACAGCTCTGCAGAACCCAGCACCTGGGGCAGACACAGTCAACACAGCTTTAAATCCCCACTTGAAAACGATATAAAGTCTGACCAAAAGCAAACCCGAGCAGAGAAAACCCCTGAAAAAGTTTTCGGGAAAAATTTTATGTTTTTATTTAATTTTTCTTTACTTTTGTCTTAGTAAATGTGATCGGGCCCGGGTTTTAAAACTTTATTCCCTTTACCTTCTGCAGTTCATGGTGGCTCCCACCAAAATGGTCCATACTTCCCCTGACATGACTCTGTGCCGTTCCATTGTTTTTTGCAGGAAAGTAAATATAATTCAAAGTGGGCTTTGTAGGATCAAAGGGTTTTTTCCCTATGAATTGGGGGGAAGGGGTTTAAAAGGGGGGTTTCCCCCCCTCCCTGTTTTTAAAATCCAGGAAAATTTGGCTGGAATAAAAAAAAAACAAAAAAAAAACAAGGGTCCCCAAAAGAACTTGGCCAAATTTAAACAACAATTTCCGCCATTCTCTCAGCCCGATCTTCCCGTTTTTCCCTCTTTGGTTTCTGCCAAACGGGCCCAAAATTGGCTGGACCTATGAATTTTCTGCAAAAGTCACATAACAACGCCCCATGTCCCCCATTCCAAGTCTTGACTTCTGAATAGCGAGTATCATGTGCCAACATCAAACTGCAAGAAAACACACACAAACACATCACAGTGCGCACCACGGTCTCCTCTCCGGACCATGTTCGCACTCATGTCTACCTCGTTCCCCAGCGCCAGTATTCATCTCTCCCCGCTCCTGCTCCACACGCAGTCATTGGTCTGCACACGTATACCTGCTCCCCAGCTGAAGTTTTGTCACTTCCCCTTCATTACCTCGCCACTGTGTTGGTTATTACCCTGAGTATAACCTTGCTTGTTATCTTTGGATTTGACCTTTGCTATGTACTTTAACTATTCTCTGACACCTGCCCTGACTCTGCTGCAAGTGACCTAAACCCATCCTGCCTGCCATCTGCTTTGACCTTACCACCCATCCACTGACCACATCTCCAGCCTGCCCCTCCTGTATCTTCACTGTCGCTGTGAGTGGCCACGTCAGGTGTAATAACCTGGAAGTCTCCCGTAGTGAAGTCCAACCACATCGCGGCGGGCTCTGGTAAATACCGGTGGGCTTCTTAGACTCTGCTCTTTTACATCAATCTCTCTCAGTAACTCAGAGGACCCACTACCTCAGTCCATTACAGCACAACACAAGAGGGAGAAAGAATCCTTCCCAAGAATTCTTACAAACACAAAGGTGAGAAAAGCAATCTCTCTGTGCAGGAAAGTTGGGGTCTAAGATTACAATGCACAATCTGCTCCATATGACCTCCTCTATCTCAGAAGGTTAATTATTCTCCTAGTCTCACAGGCTAGTCCTTATGCCCTATCTCTCACATCGACCACTCCTCATGCCCCCATCTCCTACACATAGGGAGACATGTATGAATCTCGCTGCGTCGGAGCACACGTTTTCGACAGATTTCAAGCGAAATTTGCGCCACATGTATGTCGGCGCCCGAGGTGTGCTCATATATGCCGTGTAAAGTCCACCACGCCTCGCCAGTGTGTGGGGCGCAGTGCGGAACTTAGGCGCAGAAGGACTGCGCCTAACATGTATTCCGATTCGAGACAGGCTGGAAAACAGCGAGAAATCATTTAACATGTTAGTGAAGAGCAAAAAGAGTTGTCTTTCAAATGAATGAATGATTAAAGTGAAAAATCAAAGCTGTCGAAAAGCGAATAAATATAGTGAAAAAGTGGATCATTTAAAATTAAAGGGAAAATATATAAGATCGCTCAAGAAATAAATCTCAGCTCTCAGCTCCTTGAGGCATGGAGTATGAATAAAAAAACATTTTTATTAGGTGTAAAACATCTGAAAAAGAGCTCAAAACTTCTAAAAAAAATACATAAATAAAATCACTTTCCAAAAATCAAGAACGGCGCAACATCAGGAATTGGGATATTGAAAATTGCCGGGAAATGCAGTAAATCTAAATCTGTAACCGCTTCACAAAGGTCGGCATAATCCAGCCAATCAGAATCGTAGCGAAAGTTAACCATTATACCCTATGCAGATGTATTGACCATTCAAATGAAAAGGCGGACAGTTCAAAATATAGTAAAAAAGGCAGAAAAGAGCTGATTGGTTGAGCCCAGGCGGCAGATATGAAACCACCAATCATATGTAGTGCGTCTATTTCGAGTGGGGCAAGAAGGGCGCAATAGAAGGGTGCCCTAAAAGTTATTACTGTCTATGGGAAATATTCTAGTACTGTGATTGGTTGGGGGGAAGAGGGGCTCGTCTAGCTTAGCCAATCAGCGGGTGAGCTACCTTCTCATAGAGTTCTATGGGGAAAAGAAATGCAGAGCGAGCTCTGTTTGTGATTGGCTAAGTTAAAAGAGGCACGGTTATTTGGACCAATGGGAGAGCAAGCGACGCCCTTATGGGTTTTCTAATGCAATCTATAATAAAACTGGACATGGCAGAAATCAAATGATAAGACTCATGAAGTTGTACCAATCTCTATATAAAATGAACAATAATATGGGGTTAACGAAAATAAACAAATAAATATGAATTAAATGAATTCATTTTTTATTTCTTTATTTTGCGATCTTCTATATGTTTCCTCTCATGTTACGTTCTCGCTTCAATTCGCCTCCTCGGGCTTGTTTAGACCAACTTCAACTAGGTCTGCTTGTCGGAGCTGGCGAGCGCTGCAATGCGCCGCACTTTGCCGAGCCGCCATCATACATGCCTCGGAGTATTCGAATGTGCCATGTCCCGCCCCAGAAAGCCCACACCGCGCCCATTGCACGCCCCTTCATGTTAGGCACATCCAAAAGTCACGTCCGACAGGGGATTCGGATCGGTGATGCGCCGTTTTCGCCAGAAAACAGGCGCAAATCCCGATCATACATGTCACCCATAGTCTCATAGACTGCTCCCAAGTTCCAGCATCTCTCTCACAGATACTGTACATAACACATAAGAGAGCACATATATGACATTGAGATTCACACGTTTTTGATCAAAAAATTCTTATGCCACCCCCGGCTTACAACTGGATCTCAAGGCGGGTGGTCCTACTCTATCTTACCTCTCATTAGAGCCAAATTCAGACTTCTCATTGGGCCAACCGACCTCCATAATGCAGAGAGAAAAATAAAAAAGGCACCAACCTTGCACGCATACTGCACTGATATAACAAGCTGTGGAGGTAGGCGGGGTGCAAGAAACCAAAATGGAGGCATCCATTCCTCACTCTATAAATTAAAAGCAATATGTACCAAATACAACGTACAAGGTTGGTGCCTTTTTTTTATTTTTCTCTATGGATTATGGAGGTCGGTTGGCCCAATGAGAAGTCTGAATTTGACTCTAGTGAGAGGTAAAGATAGAGTAGGACCACCCGCCTTGAGATCCCGTTGTAAGCCGGGGGTGGCATAAGCATTTTTTGATCAAAACGTGTGAACTAAGAATCTCAAAGTTTTTTTCATGTATTATAGATAGAATAAATGCTTCTTTAGGGATTTCCATATATTGTATAGCCCTTTGACATATATGACATGACTCACAATGGTTTACAATCTGTCTCCGATGCAACACAACATTTTCGTGATGTTCATGGAGGCAATGTGAACAGCTTTAAAGTAGTTGCCATAGAAAAGGTGCACAAACCTACTAGAGGTGGAGATTGGAGGACAATCCTGACAGATAGAGAAGCATTCTGGATCCTCACTTTGGAAACCAGATCTTCAAAAGGATTGAAGTATAAAACAGAACCTTTTCAACTTACAAATAAAAATTACCTGCAGGCGGTAAAGAAATCAACCAGGTATTCGACTATTTTTATTTTATAATTGTATCTCTTTTATTTAAATTTTAAAAGATTATGCAAAACTATTTTATAATTGTATATTTACAAAATTTCTAATTTTATAATTATTATTTTATTGTTGAATTAATTTAATTAATATTTTATCATATATTTAGGCATTCGCTGTGCATTAATAATGACATTTTACCTTCATTCTTAGAGTTACCACAAATTGTCAAAGAGCTTATTTAGGTCAGACTTAAATCATCTCGTAAGGAGATTCACTTTGGTTTTCTAACTAGTATAGTGAGCTTGAAAAAGAGGAGTCAAAACACACAAGAGGCTTTCAGAGTCTCGGAAATCTGCTTTCTCCCCCGAGACAAAGCTCTCAGACAGTTTCTATAGAAGTTCATACACAAAGAGATAAGGAGTGCAGCCACAGAGCCAATCAGTTATTAACACATTAGAAACTCTGCCTCTATGCATTATGTGGAGATTTCCAAGGTCCTCCTTACCTCATTGTGCGGTATCCAAATTAAACAAGAAATGTATATGCATATGTATTGAAAGAATGATACTGTGAGAAATATTGGTGCAGTCTTTCTTGTTTATTAGAAAGTCATGCACAAGTTTTTATAACCTCTGTTTCAGGGTGTATCATATGTAGAGATGGGCAAATTGATTCTAACGAAGTGGACTACATTTAGAATTTCAGGAAAACTTCGGTTCTGAACGAAGTCGAAGTTTGGGGTGATTCGCGTGAACGAAGTGTGCTTTTGATTGATAAAATGGTTGCGAGCACATGGTGTTACATGGGACAAAGAACTCTGGGAGGAAGAAGGGCATAGCCTACATGACATGTGCAGAAATTAAGCCAATCAGAGACCGGCGGGATTCTGTGATGTCACCGCACTATATAAGTCTGGGTGCGACGCTGGGAGCTCATACCGCTCTCACTGTACTGATCAGGGAAGGTGCTGCCGCGGCTGCTTATGATAGCTGATACTAAAGAACTCATTTTTATACAGCGATTTTTGGGGGGTGTCACAGCTTGTCTCAGAGACTGCTTCTCTTATGTTCTAATTCTGATTTTGTGGGGTATTGGAACTGAAGTCCAGTGTGCGTCCAATGCAGCTGCATATACATTTTAATGCTATCTGCTCACAGCACATTGAATATCCAAGGGTTATCTAAGCCTGTTCCTGTTGTATTCATTTAAAGAAACAGCGTTTTTACAATCCAAATACCACTTCATTTTTGGTTGCTCAATTCTTTTGCGCAATTTACATCCAGGGGTTAATTAAGCGTTGTTCTGCTGTTGTGGTGACTAAAAAAAACCGTTTATTTCACCGCCAAAAAATACATTTTTCCTGTAGCATAATTCGTAACCGAAGTTTAATTACAAGTTTTTCTCTTGCTGTGTACTGTAAAATACATGCCATTGTAACAGGCTACAAAGCTGGTAGTTTTTGGTTGCTCAATTCTTTTGCGCAATTTACATCCAGGGGTTAAATAAGCGTTGTTCTGCTGTTGTGGTCACTAAAAGAAACCGTCTTTTTCACCGCCAAAAAAGACATTTTTCCTGTAGCATAATTCATAACCGAAGGTTAATTACAAGTTTTTTCTCTTGTTGTGTACCGTAAAATACACGCCATTGTAACACGCTACAAAGCTGGTAGTTTTTGGTTGCTCAATTCTTTTGCGCAATTTACATCCAGGAGTTAATTAAGCATTGTTCTGCTGTAGTGGTCACTGAAAGAAACCGTCTTTTTCACCGCCAAAAAAGACATTTTTCCTGTAGCATAATTCATAACCGAAGGTTAATTACAAGTTTTTCTCTTGCTGTGTACGGTAAAATACATGCCATTGTAACACGCTACAAAACTGGTAGTTTTTGGTTGCTCATTTCTTTGGCGCAATTTAGATCCAGGGGTTAAAACTTTGTTCGCTTTTGATCATAAAAGAAACCTTCTTTTCCCGAAAAAAGAAGACATTTTTCCTGTGCATAATTCAATCCAAAGGTTAATTAAGCCGTTTGTGCTTTTACATTCAGTAAAATCCAGTTTTTTTAAAACGACACATACAAGTAATTTTTCCCGGGCCCTTTTTTGGGGCACAATTTATTCCAAGGGGTTTCCCAAGCTTTTTAGGGTTTTATTTGGATCAAATACAGGGGGTGTTTTATCATACACAAAAATCTTCATCAAACAGGTCTGACATTTTAGAACAAACATATGTCAACAGATGGCAGGTGTCCCCGTTCACGCCGGGGTTTCCCTCCTTGGGCCGTCGGCGTTGGGGCCTTTTCCTTGTTTACCTGTCCTGTCCTGTTCTTTTGTTTCCCTGGGGTCCTTGTGTCTCTTTTCCCAAAGGGGCCCGCCGCTGCAGTTTCCTGTCTTTTTTTGGTTACTTGTCTCTGTCATTTCCTCTTTACCTTTTACCCCTGCCAAAAGATTTTCCTCCCTCTGCTCGGGGGTAAAATTCTTGCATCGTTCTTTCCAGCTGCTTTCCATCTTGACCCCTCCAGCACTCAGGTCTGCTGGGGGGCCCTTTTAACCCCCCTGAATGCTGCCAGTGTCTTGGTCATCTGGCCCTGGCCGTTTCCCTTGTGCCCGTGTCCCCTGTATCCTGCTGTTTTTCCTGTCCTTATGCTCCCTGTTCCCCCTGTTCCCTGGTCTGTCCTGATTTGTTACCCGTCCATTCCTCCCGTATCCTGTGGTGTTTATGTGTACGTTTAACCCTCCTGTACCTGCGACATGTTCCTGTGTTCCTTATTCCACCGCCGGGGATTCCTGTCTTGCCCCCCGGCTGTCACCCAGAGCCACGTCGGGGGTAGTGACCTGGGGGCCCCGCACCCAAGTCCATCCCGCGGGCGGCGGGCCTGGCAAACCAGGGGCCCCTTAGCCCCACTCCCTGGGGGGCCTCCACTACCACCTGGCCTGCGTGATCACAGAGGATCCACACCCTCGCCAGCGCCGCCCCTTTTACAGTATGACGACCAGGGACCCCGCCAGGTGACCCTGCCCCGTCAGAGCGTTTTTCCCTGAGTCCCCTGGCTACGTCCACCCTGAGCCTTCTGACCCCCGGGGTTTAAAACCTCCCCCCTAGCCTTCTGACCCCCCGGGGTTTACGGTCTCCCCCTGACCTTCGAGTCCCCGGGCTTACGGTCTCCCCCTGACCTTCTAGTCCCCGTGGCTTGCGGCCGCCCTACCTTCTGAGTCCCGGGGCTTGCGGTCTCCCCCTAGCCTCGAGTCCCCGTGGCTTGGGGTCTCCCCTGACCCTTTCTGATCCCCGGGTTTGGGGTCTCCCCCTGAGCCTTTTCTGAGTCCCCGGGGCTTACGGTCTCGCCCTGAGCCCTCTGAGTCACCTGGCTTGGGTCTCCCCCTGAGCCTTCTGAGTCCCCGGGGCTTGGGGTCTCGCCCTGACCTTCTAGTCCCCGGCTTGGGGTTCGCCCTTACCTTCTGAGCCCTTGGTTTTGAGGTCTCCCCTGAGCCTTCTGATCCCCCGTGGTTTGCGGTCTCGCCCTGACCTTTCTGAGCCCCCCCGGGCTGGGGTCCCCCCCTACCTTCTGAGTCCCCGGGGTTTACGGTCCCCCCTGAGCCTTCGAGTCCCCGGCTTACGGTCTCGCCCGAGCCTTCTATCCCTGCTTAGGGTCTCGCCCTGAGCCTTCTGATCCCCTGGCTTAGGTCTGCCCTGAGCCTTCTGAGTCCCGTGGCTACGGTCTCGCCCTGACCTTCGATCCCCGTGGCTTACGGTCCCTCCCTAGCCTTCTGACCCCGGGCTTACGGTCTGCCCTGAGCCTTCTGACCCCCCCGGGGCTTAGGGTCTCGCCCGAGCCTTCGAGTCCCCGGGCTTATGGCCCGCCCTGGGTTCCCCTCCTTTTTTTGGCTAGTGCCCCGTTTGTTTCCTTCCGTGCACTTCCTTTTCAGTTTTTTCCCATACTGGCTATTTCAGCCCGTACCTTGGTTTTGGGGTTTCCCGTAGAAGTTGCGGGCCCCCGACCATGGGAAGCCATTTTTTGATTTGGGGGGGAAGGGGGGTTTTTGGGGAAGGGACTGTCACTTCACGCCGCGGTTCCCTGCCTTTGGGCCTCGGGTGTCGTGCCTTCCCGTGCTTTCCTTCCTGCCTTTCGTTTTCTTCCTGGGGCCTGGTGGCTCTGTTCCTCTTAGGGCCGGGCTGCAGTTTTCCTGTCTTTATTGGTTACTTGTCTCTGTCTACTTCCTCTTTACCCCCTGACCCCCGCCTATAAGAGGAGGTTCCTGCCCCTGCCTGGGGCAGTTCTTTCATCTGTTTTCTGTTCCACTCTTTCCATCTTTGGCCCCTGCCAGCATCTCATCTGCTGTTGGGGCCTTTAACCCTAATGCTGGGCCATGTCTTGGGTCCTTCCTGGCCCCCGTCCGTGTTCTTGTCCCTGACCTGCTTGTTCCTGTCCTGATGTGCTCCCGTTTCCCGCTGTGTTTCCCCGCTGTACCTATTGTTACCCGTCCATTTTCCCCCGTATCCTGTGGGGCTATTTACTTTAACCCTCCTGTACCCGCTTAAAATTTTCCTGTGTTCCTTTTCCACCCCTGGGTTTCCGTCTTGCACCCCGGCTGTCACCGCAGGTGCCCCGTCAGGGGGAGGACCTGGGGGCCCGAGCCAATCCATCCCCTTTGCGGCGGGTTTTTGGGAAGACCCGGGGCCTCTTAGGGCAAGTTTTACACGGTGAAATTTTCAGGCTAATTTCGCCCCCCAAAACCCGGTGGAGGGGGGGGGAGCGGGGGGGTGATCGGGGGCGGCACTTCGCCGGCCCATAGACAATCACTGCTAGCGGCGCGTATACGCCGCTAGAAAGTGGCATGTCAATTTTCTCCCCGCCCGGGCGGGAAGAGGAGACGTAATCCATAGTTCTCTATGAGAACTGTGGATTACCGTAATGAATGGGCCGTTTTCGGCCCGTAATTGGCGCACTTCGGCGCGTAATTACGGACCGAAATACGGCCCATTTTAAGCCGTGTGAACATAGCCTTAGACTCCACTCCCTGGCGTGGTCCTCCAGCTTCCACCTCGCCTGCGGTGATCACAGAGGATCCACACCCGGATGTCTGCGGTCGGTGCTTCGGCGTACATCTGTCAGCGCCGCACCATTACAGCAGGCTCTTCACCTGCGAGTGGCAGTGGCACAAAAATTCCTGGAGCAGGCCCAGGTCGCAGCATAGCAAGGGGACATCGCAGCAGGGGGCACTTGGTGAGGCCAGAACTGCCGGTGTCATCTAGCGGCCGTGTGTTGGTCAGCAACCCAATGGTTCTTGATTGGTTGACGAGGTCATCCACTTCCTCCCAGATGACATCTGACAACCCCAGCCAAGAGTCGGTGGGAACGTCAGACACAACCCTTAGTTGGCATGGCCCGGGAGCGGGTCAGCGGCCCTCACCTGTCCTCAACCCACCTCTGTCCCATCCGGTTCCCTCAGCCAGAGATCTACTATGTGGTCTGGGCTCAGCGCCACTATATAGCGAGGATGAACAATTTGAAGAGGGCAGTCAGCAGCTACTTGGCAGTGAAGAAATGGGGCCAATATCCCCTGCTTCTTGCAGTAGGTGGCAAAGTCTAGATGTGGAGAGTGGCATGGGAGGTCATGGTGTGAGGGGTCAGCCTCTCCATACCAAGATCGGTGATGAGGACAGCAGTGACGATGAAACACAAATAGATGATGATGTAGCCGACCGCACTTGGGAGCTGGGTGAAGCAAGGGCTTCATAATCGTCAGGAGAAGAGGGCGTCAGCGTCAGGCAGCGGCGCAGCCAGCAAGTGGGATGTGTGGCCGTGAGTCAGCAGAGTAGCAGCAGTGTGAAGTCAGGAGCCAAGCGGCCACGGGGTAGAAAACCTGCTTTGCAGGTCCAAGAAAGTAGCGGCACAGGGATTCAGTGAGGCAGCGGTGGTAGTAGTCACTCAGTGCGGAGCGTTGGCGGTAAAATCAGCTACTCGGCGATGTGGCAGTTCTTTGCTAAGACACCAGAGGAGACGAATATGGGTATATTTAGAATCTGTGGGCAGAAAGTGAAGCGTGGACAGGGAGCTAACGTTGGCACCACGGCCCTGCGTCAACACATGCAGCGTCACCATCTGATGGCCTGGGAGAAACGTGGCTCAGATGTGGTGGTCCATCTTGCCGCCACAGCAGCAGCAGCGGCCAGTGGCACGCATGCCATTGCAGCCAGTCAAGGCTCCACCACCTCTGCAAAAGGGAGCTGTTACTCTTTGCCATTATCTCCCGGTCCAGATGCTCCTGCTCCTCGCTACTCATGGCGCAAGCAGTCGTTCAGCGAGGCAATTGCAAAGAGACAACAGTATGCGTCCAACCATCCTAAGGTGCAGCAGCTGACCGTGCTCCTGTCCAAGTTGTTGGTACTGCAGTCCCTCCCTTTCCAAATGGTGGACTCTGCACCGTTCAGAGAACTAATGGCTTGTGCCGAGCCGAGATGGAGAGTTCCAAGCCGTAATTTCTTTTCCAAAAAGGCAGTACCAGCACTTCATAAATATGTAGAACAGAAGGTGGGCCAGTCATTGAGCTTATCGGTTTGTTCCAAGGTGCACGGCAGCGCGGACGTCTGGAGCTGTAACTACGGTCAGGGCCAGTATATGTCCTTTACGGCCCATTGGGTGAATGTGCTTCCTGCCCAGGCACACCAACAACTTGGACAGGAGACGCCGCTTTCTCCTCCACGTTGTCAAACTGTGGCTCCTGCGCCAATGTCCGCCTCCTCCTCCTCCACCACCACCACCATCTCAGCCTCCACAAGTACTGCTCCATCATACCACATGTGTAGGGCACAGCGGTGTCACGCAGTTCTACACCTGGCTTGCCTCGGCGAACGAAGTCACACAGGGGAGGAACTGCTCTGCGTCATGCAGCAAGAAATCGATGTGTGACTTTCTCTGCGCCAACTGCAAATCAGAACCATGGTGACGGACAATGGGAGGAACATGGTGTCCGCGCTGCACCGAGGAGGGATGGTCCATGCGCCCTGCATGGCGCACGTGTTCAATCTGGTTGTGAAAAGATTCCTGAAGTCTTCCACCGATCTTCAGAAGATTCTGAAAATGGCCAGGAAACTGTGCATGCACTTCATCCATTCCTACAAAGCCAGGAACACCCTCCTCGAGTTGCAGAACGGCCTCCCCCAACACACTCTGATATGCGATGTTTCCACCCGTTGGATCTCCAGTCTGCACATGTTGGACCGACTGTATGAACAGAGAAAGGCCATTAACGATTTTTTGATGATCCAGGTGGACAGGAGTACTCCCCTGTGTAACTTTGATGTCAGCCAGTGGCAGCTCATGCGTGACACCTGCTGTTTGCTGAGGCCATTCGAGGAGACGCCGTTATTTGTCAGTCGTCAGGACTACGGGATGAATAACGTCATTCCACTGCTTCAGGTTCTGGAACAGATGCTGAAAAATCTGTCTGGGCAGGGGACTGGAGACGTGGCGACTACATCTCGTGGCCACATGAGTCCGGTGGGGATTGAAATGGAGGAGGAGGAGGAGGACATTGGAGCAGAAGCATTGTCTGGTGAAATGAGTGGATTTTCTACCCAGGGGACAAGAGAGGAGGAGCAGGAGCAGCTGGAGGAGGTAGATGGAGATGAGGAAGACGAGGCAGATGACCCGCAAGCACCGTGGCAGTATACAGTGGAGATGGAGGCAGGGAGCCCCTCGGAGTCACTTGTGCAGATAGCCCGCAGCATGCTGATTTGCCTGGCTTGTGACAGCCGAGTAGTCACCATCCGGCAGAGGGATGGCTTCTGTCTCGTCACCCTATTGGACCCTCACTACTGGTCCAAAATGGGAGCCTTTTTTTCCAGCTGCTGAGAGGGAGGACAAACTCAAATACTATAGGGAAATTCTCCGTAGTCAGTTGGCCGCTGCCTATGTGCGGCATCGGTCCTCCTCTGACAGGTCTGACCGGGGGGGGTTCTTCAGCGCTCACGTACTACTGCTGCGGCTGCTGTGTGAAGGTGGGGGGGTAGGATCAGTACAAACTCCATCAGCAGCAACCTAAGTTTGGAGTCACTGATGAGAAGCTTCCTTCACCCGCCTAGTGAGGAGGGCAGTCGCTAGCAGCAGCAGGACCTGGAGAAGACCCTGAACCAACAGGTGGTGGCCTACTTGGACAGCACTCTGCCACCCCAGTTAGAAGATCCGCTGGACTACTGGGCAGCAAAACTGGATGTGTGGCCGCAACTTGCCGAGTTTGCAGTGGAGAAGCTGTCCTGCCCGGCCAGTAGTGTTGCATCAGAGCGGGTGTTCAGTGCGGCGGGGGCCATCGTTACCCCAAGGAGAACCCGCTTGTCCATGGGAAATGTGGAACGAATTACCTTTGTCAAGATGAATCAGGCGTGGATCGGCCAGGATTTCCACACACCAATGCCTTAGGCGTCAGACTACATCAGCCATGACGCCTCAAAAAAACTGTGAGAAATGAGTCTGGGTTCAAACTACCTGCTTCAGCCACTATTCTGATGCCGCCACCCGCCTGATGCCACACATCTGCTGCCAGTTTCTCCATCTGCCACCGACCATCTTTACCAGGGACTGGTATTGCCACCCACCTCAACACTCTGTCATTGTGCCACTCTCTGACCTCATGCTGCTGCTGCTGTTGTTGCTGCTGCGGTCACCTCCACACTGTGTCATTGTGCCACTCTCTGACCTCATGCTGTTGCTCCTGCCGCCGTCACCTCCACTCTCTGTCATTGTGCCACTCTGTGGCCTACTCCTGTCTTTGCCACCTCTAGAATGTCATTGTGCCACTGCCTGACCTCATGCTACTGCTACCGTGACTTCCACACTGTGTCATTGTGCCACTCTGTGGCCTACTCCAGTTTTTGCCACCTCCAGAATGTCATTGTGCCACTGTCTGACCTCATGCTGCTGCTGCCGTGACCTCCACACTGTGTAATTGTGCAACTCTGTGGCCTACTCCAGTTTTTGCCACCTCCAGAATGTCATTGTGCCACTGTCTGACCTCATGCTGCTGCTGCCGTGACCTCCACACTGTGTAATTGTGCCACTCTGTGGCCTACTCCTGTTTTTTGACACCTCCAGATTTTTAAATTGTGCAAATCTCTGACCTCATGCTGCTGCTGTGCTGTTGCCGTGCCCTCCACACCCTGTCATTGTGCCACTCTCTGACCTCATGCTGTTGCTCCTGCCGTCACCTCCACTCTGTGTCATTGTGCCACTCTGTGGCCTACTCCTGTTTTTGCCACCTCCAGAATGTCATTGTGCCACTCTCAGACCTCATGCTGCTGCTGTGGCTGCTGCCGTGCCCTCCACACTGTGTCATTGTGCCACTCTGTGGCCTACTCTTGTTTTTGCCACCTCCAGAATGTCATTGTGCCACTGTCTGACCTCATGCTGCTGTGGTTGCCGCCGTCACCTCCACACTCTGTCACTGATGTTGCCACCTGAGCTCTCAGCTTGTTTTTTTTCAGCTTTCGCTGCCATGACTTTATCAGGCTACATTCCCACTTCAGTTTTTTGGTCAGTTTTGCCCCCGTAAGTGCCCAGGGAATTTTAAAGTGAAGCGATTCTAAGAGCGGCGGCAGTCATGTGCGTGTTATACTAAAACACAGCATTGTATGAAGACCAAACCAAGCTCCCTCTGCATATTAAAGCATGGCACAACGTTCTACAGCACCCTACAGGCTCTGTGCAGCCTGGAAATAGCTGTTTTTTTAACGTGATTCGTCCCAAAGTAATTCGTACTGAAACGAATTTTGACGGAAAATTTGGCGAAGTCACCGAATCAAATTGTTGAGAAATTCCCCCATCTCTAATCATATGCAAATAGCAGTGTATTTTTATTGTACAAACAATATAAAAAATATTTAAGCAACACCTCTTCATTATTGACTACACTATAATTGGGTAATTATTAGGTAGAATATTTCCTTAATTATTCATAAGTTTTGATTATCATGCATGTCAGAATCTTTTATACTATTGCAATTGCATAGCAGTTTATATAATTGTTGGCTGAGGACACCTGGAGTGCGAGGGACCCTCGTAAATACGGGAAGAATGTTGGTGTCTCTATAATGCAGTGGATATCAGGATGTCAAGGATGAGATAAACCCACTTGCTACTCAAAAGGGGTTCCCCTGCACAAAAATCTTTCAAAATGTAGGGAACACAAAATGAAACATTTTTCAAATCTTTGCTTTGTTCATCTTTTTTTTTTAAGGAGTATAAATGTTTTTATCACTTTCCTGGCTTTTTTGGTTCCCCCCGGGAAAACCGACCTGTTTATTTTTTTTCCCCCCTGCTTTTGTTCTATGTGTTTGCAGGGAGTGACATCATCACACGGTCGCGGCACCCAGAGTGAGACCTGGTGTTATCCGAACTGTCAGAAAAAATTGTATTATTTGCTGTTTACTTTAGAAAAATTTTTCCTGCTAGCATTTTTCAGAAACTTCAAAGCTAATCTAAACAATTAAGACGAAAACACAGAGTTTACACAGAGTGAATAAATGACTCGTATCTAATTAAAGACAGTCTGACCGGGAAGGGGGACAGATGATCTATGAAACTCTGAGGGGAGACAACCCTTTTAAGTAAAAAAGAGGTTAAAGTAAAATGTGCATAAACAATAAAAGACTAAGAACTTATCCAAAAAGATGTTTGTTTTATTCTGCACTTGTAATAAAAATCAGATACATAAGAACGACGCGTTTCACTGGACTCGCATGGTCGCTTCCTCAGGTTCTACTAAACCGAGGCACCTCTGTTGACAGCTAAAAACATATAAAATACCAATATACAATCCACAATCCTGTATTATATCTAAATCAACTTTTAAACTCTAATTATAATAGACAATATAATATCTGTAAAACTTCCCCAGAATCGAACATTTGACCTCGTGACGAGATAGAGGTTAAAACAGGTCACGTTAAAGACCCTCATCGTCTCCCGTATTCACGGACATGAATTGCTCATATCATAAATGTATAGTGAGAAGCGGGACTGAGAACAATGGGCTCCGCTCCTCCGCTTTCACGGTGTAGAGATATCAGGTAGAAAGTGCACAAGATGCCTGATATGAACACGGCCATAAAGAACAGAGGAACATAAGTATATAAATATACAATACCAAAGCCTATATGTTAATCCAATTTGCTCCACCTTAAAAACTTATTACGTAAAAATAATAACAGATAAGATGGCGTCAATATTAATAATGTTTCTAATCAGTAAAATCGTGCATTTCACTGAGGCCATAAGGAGTGATTCTTATTGTAGTTTTAAATAATACATCTTTTTAGTTTACTGTATTGGGTTTTTTTGTGTTATTTTTTTATGAAATTTTATTTGACACTGCTTAACCTTTTTTCTTTGCCCCCCTATTTAATATTTTTATTTTTGGGCCGAGGACACCGGAGTCAAGGGACCCTGGGAATACGGAAGAGTTTGGCGCTCGATAATGCAGTGGTATCGGGTCTTTACCCGATTTGGCTACCTGTGCAAATTGTATGTATTGTTCCATTATAGTAAACCCAACAGAGAGCAACAAATCACTGTAATACCCCAAATAGGGGTTTAATACACAAAGGGTGACATGTCAGAAAAGGGGAACCCCTATGAAATTTTTAAGGCGAATCAAGGAGTGTGTAGGGGCCCTGAATAAATAACCGTAAATAATTGGTTTTGGGTCATCTTGCTATTTAACTGTGAAACCTAGTTTTGAGCGATTATTATCGACAAATTTTAAATGGGGGCACAGTTTTTATGTTGATCGAAATTTTTGATATGCGATATTTAGGTTAAAATCTTGCATCCTTTAAGAGCGGCCTTTTTTGGCGCTTTGCCAGCAAATCGATTACGAATAGAGCAGGGTGGATGTGGTGCGACGTCATGACGGGATGTGTATGTTTGCATTGGGGGGAAAAATCACGACCTCTTTTACTAGAACACTTTTCTGTTCACCTCAGTGTCTCCAGGTCTCAGAGCAGAAACGTGCGCTTGTTGTGCCCAAAAACACTCAACGAAATTATTTATTTCTTCACAAAAAACCCTTTTACTATTAGCTGGTCCTTAAAATTTAGTTAGATTAGAGTTTGGGAAGTTTTTTATTAGTTAGGAAGAATTTTAAAGGGCATCTACCGCTGAAAAGTCACGGGGGGGGGCGAGGGGGGGGGGGCCGCGGGCGAACAAAACAGCTTATAAAGAATACGGGATAAAGTTCACCAAACTTAGTGAGACATTGAAATGCTTTATTATTAACAGTTTTCTATTAAAATATTTCCTAGATATTGGGACCCTAAATTTTATAGGGTTTCACAATTTTTCTGTAACTGCGGGTCCTTTGTTAGGTGCAAAACCCCCACTTTTATTATCAGTTCTTTCAGATAGGTGTTTCAGTTTCAATTTTTCCCCTTTCCACCTTTGTTTTGATATATCCCCCTTTCACTTAAAATTTGAACCCAGCAATTTTATAGTACCACGGGTTAAATTTGAAAGGTCCCAAAAATATCTTGTATTATACGAAACATAACAATACGTGTTTTTTTATTTTGGCGCACTACAGCTTTGTTCTTTGGGGCACTTGCACTTAAATTTAAATCGGCTTTTTTATTCACCAAGTGAATTAAAGGGGCCAAAAATACCTTTATTACCTAATATATTCAATACGTGTTTTTTCATTTTGGCCGGGGCCCAGCTTTTTTGATAGATTATTTTGCAGAAAATTTGAATCCAGCAATTTTTATCACCACAGGGAATTGAAGGTGCCAAAAAGACCTTTATTTCCGAATACTTTTCAGATAGTGTTTTTCACTTTGGCCAGGCCGTTTTGTTGATGATCTATTTTGCATGATTTTTGAATCCAGAATTTTGTTTGATTTGGGGGATTTGGAATACTGTGATTTGGCGATTTTTAATAAGAATTTTCCCAAAACTTTTCCCATCCCTTCTAAATTGTTATTTTTTCGAACAGGAGCAAAATTCAGGGGGGAAGGAGCAAGAGGGGGGTGGGACATGGAGGTAAGGAAAGAGAGAAGGTGCCCCTTCCGTGCTGGCGACAACACGCATGCCAGCGGATCGTCGTTGCAGGACCGTCGGGCCTTCCCCATGCTGGGTCGGGCCCCTGTGAATCTCAAAACCCAACAGCGTCCCAACTGCCTTCATGGTTAAGGGCCCTGCATCCAGCATTTACCTTCGTCCCCCCCCACGACCACAAATGTCGTCACAGTCTCGCATCCGCCAACTGAAGCAGCCCAAATGCAACTCGTGTACCCACCCCTTGCAAAAATTTTTTTTGAAGACCTCTTTGTGAAAAATCGGTTGGGGTAAAAAGACTTTAAAAAGATCAAGAGGCCAAAGAGGATGATTTTCTTGCCTGACGCCCATTACTGATCCATCAAGGAGGAGAAGGAAGCCGGTCAATGGGCAAAAATCCCGGGGGGTGGGGGCAACCCCTTTTGCAGTCCCTTTGTTTTTAGCCGCAGTCCTGGATGCAAAAATGTCAGGGAAAGTAACTGTGTTGATGATGATGATGACGACATTGCGACCCAAAGGGTGGTCTTTTCAGCAGAATTTGTTGCAAGGCTTCAAATGGACGGGAGGAAGCATGGGTAGTGTCAGTGGGGTTCCCCTAAAAAAAGGGAGGGGGCGGTCCAAAGTCCGCTGATATATTCCGACCCCCCCCGGCAGCGAAAACCCCCCTCCTGCTTTTTCGCCGTAAAAAAGGTCCGGGGCCCTTAAACCCTCCTTCTTTGACCAACCCTATTCACCCAGGATGTCATATCCGCCTTGCCGTAAAAAAAGTAGGGGGCAAAAACCCTTTAAGTGTTAACCACCACCAACATGTTATCACATGCGCAAACATGATTTGAAATGGGGGAAAATTTGGGCCCAAAAAAAAAGGCCCAGACTGACGGGGCTTCAACCACTATCACCCCCTCTGTCTCTGCCCCCCCCTCCCCCACCAAAAAGCGTTCCTCAGCCCCCATGTTCTCAGAGTCATGTCAGGGATCAACCCCCCCGCTTCACCCCTCCACCGTCGCCCGAGTCCCACCACACCACCAAAACCCTCCTACCCCTTCTGCTTCCACCGTTTGACGACCTGCATCATTACAGGGCCATCAGCAGCCAGCCTTCTGTCTCCGGGTTTGGGAGCAAAGAAAATTTTAAAACCCGAACCATCCCAAAGCCAAAAGCCTGAATGTGGGCTTTCCCAGGTTTTTGGGCCCTTGGAAAATGTTCCTTTCCGTCTGGTGGACACAGAGGGGTTTCCCTTTGCCATGTTAGGGCCCCTTCCACCCCCCAATCCAGAGCCGAGCGGGCATTTCTTTCCAGAAAAAGCCTCCCTGCCCTGGCCGCCAATGTCTCAAAATTTCAAGAGCGTTGTCGCATCTGTGTCCGGAAAAGTCCATTGACCACCGACACATAAACTATAAGCACTCCCAAGGCCCCGCTTTATCTCTGTGACGCTCATGGGTGGTGGGGGGATTCCGGGGGGGACGGTGGCTCTAGCTCGGCGCACGCTCTTCAAAACCGCGGGGTGGTGCAGGGTTCTTTCCCCCAAGGGCCTCTGGTGGCTCACGTGCCCAGAGAAAACCCGGCCGTGTTTAAATGTTCTTGGAGACCCTCCACCCACAGGTCGGACTTTGGGGTCTCCGCAAGAGACCGGGGCTGGCGGGGGGCCAAGAACCCTTGTGCCCGGGAAGGGGGTGTGGATAACGGGCGAAATCTCTGGCTGCCCTTAGATCGGGGATGGAGCACATCCCTTGCCTGGGACTTTTCTGAAAACCTTTTCGTCCCCAAAATTTCTAAAGAGCACCCGGGTCGGACGCCTGCTTGGGGAAAGGTCGAAGTCTAAGTTTTTTTTCACTTCCCCCTGTTCGCCACCCTCTTTGTCCCGCCTGGCTGCGTTGCAGCGTAGCTCGGCCCCCCCTTTAACCTTATTGTTTTACGGGCAACACGCTGGAAATTCCACCCCCCACATGCTCCCCGCGATTGTACAGCACGCAAAAGCCGTTACGCAGTAAAGGCACATGGGTTTTACAAGCAGCGGGCGGACCTCGGGGGGTTAGCCCCGAAGGGGGAGGGAGGGGAAAGAGCTCTGCACCACCTTCCAGTTTTTTAAGAACCACCAAAAATGGTCAGTGCGGACAATGCCCTTGTTACATGAGCATTGTGGGATCTTAGTTCTGGGAAAATCGTTGGACACTCTGAAACAACAGGTCCCACCCGGGGGAGGAGACGGACACAATGCGGACACAGACCTTTCTTTTTCAAATCCACAAGGCCCACAGTTTCACAATTTTACCCTCTTCATTAGGATGGTTCGGGGTCCAGGGCTTGGGAAAACAAGGCTCCATCTCTCCATAGTGTTTGGGTTTCTCCCTTTCCCCAACATGATCCTCGCATTAAGGCCATCAAAATGAACAACAGTTTTTGGGTGGCCCCCCTCCTGGATCCCTGGTACAAAATAAAACTCAGCATTTTCCCTTTCCCCCCACCGAAATAGAGAGTAAAATTGCAGGAAATGGAGACTTGCTGATTTATCAATGGGGGACATCGTTGCTCTGCTTCACGTTCCCCAAAAGTCACGGGGGAAAAACTCACGACGTGACACAGTAGAGTGCAAGTAGCCGTAGTGCAGCAGCAGCAGCAGGCAAGGGGGCGAAGCCTAATGGGTGACCTCTGGCAATCTTATTTACACCACCAACGCATGGGAAGCAGGCACACATAAACACACAAGACCACTTAAGTATGGTGCACGACTATCTGCGTCTCAACACCATGTTTTTGGATGTTTCCCGGACCCAATAGACTTCTGGGGAATCCCAAAAAGGGGAATGGCCCGGTGGGTCGCCACGCCATAAGGTGTTGTCCCCGCCCCCACCTGTCAATCTGAGGGGACCTTCAGCAAAAACTGGAGGATATTACAGACAACCCCCGGCTTTCCACAATAATGTGAATTTTTGACTTTCATCAAGATGAATCAGGGATGGATCTTATGATGTTGTGGGCCCCCCAATTTCCAGGTCATGATTTGTTGCCGTCACTTCACATTCCCTCAAACAGAAATGGTCCCCCTTTGAAAAATGTTTTTTTAAAAAATCATTTTTTACGGGAATTTTATTTCTTTTTCCCAAAAAGTTCATTTTTCTGGTTTTGCTTGAGGAAAGTAAAAGACAGAAGGTTTATGACAAACCGTATTCCCCTTTACTCACTTTATCTTTAGAAGTTTTTACATTGTCTTGGTTTTGAGGTCAGTTGCTGTGAGATACACTATAATTTGGTCCTTTGAACGAAATGTGGCTTCTAAATGGCCAATTTTCCTCACAATTTTTAACGGGCTGAGAACTTTTTATAATTTTTTTGGGTCATGGCTTTGAAAAGAAGCAATATCAGGTCCTTTATAAAAATTTTTTGTTTTTAACAACTTTTTTTCTTCACAATTGTCCCCAAAAGGGGTCAAGGGTCTGTTTGAATTTTTTGGGGGGATTTTGCCTTTACATCAGCTATACTTTCAGTCCATTATAAAAAAATGTTGTTTCTAACAGAATTTTGTTTTCCAAATTTTTCCAAAAAAAAGGTCAAGGGCTGCCTTTTAATTTTTGGGGGCATTTGCTGTGGCATGCGCTTACTACAGGCCCATTTAAAAAAAAAGTTGTTTCTAACAGGGGCATTTGTTCTTCACAATTGTCAAAAGAGTGGTCAAGGGTGATGGTGCTGTCAGAAAAGGGAAAAGGGAGGACACTGTTAATGGGCACATATTTTAAAATAATTGCAAGATTTTAACATATCATCAATCCCCTTTTTTAAGAAACCCATTTAATACAATTTAAAAAAGAAACAAAGCATGGGGATTCCCCTCCTATTTTTTAAAAAGTGTTTTTTAGAATTTAAAATACAAAAAACTTGCTGTAAACAAAATAGCTGGAAAAAAATTCCTCGAATTTTACAAGGGGGGTACAGGAAAACTTGACCTTGTAGGTTTTTCAGAGGACATGGAGTAGGACACGGAAAAGAACAAAGTACAGAGACAATTTCCCCCAGCACGTTGAGTAAAAGAGAAAAAGAATGCCAAAAAAAAGGCACCTGGGGAACAGGAGCGTTAACCCCATATTTCAAGTGAAGCTCAATTGGTCCCCCACTCATAGGAGGGGGAAGCCTACCCCAAAAAGGGACAGTAATATGTCCAGTGAAACTAAAATGTGGTTGAAAAACTCCTTTTTCCCGGGATTTTTAATTGAGGGCATGCGGGTTGGGGCTCATGCTGTGACCCAGGGAAGTATAGTAATGTCCAGGAAAATAAAAAGGGGGTTGGGAAAAACTCCTTTTTCCGCACTTTTTTTAAACTGGGGTCATGCAGGTTTGGGGCCAGCGTGGCCCCGGCAGGTAAGTAATGTCCATTCAACTAAAATGGGGGTTGAAAGACCCTTTTTCCGGGGACTTTTTAATCTGGGTCATGCAGGTTTGGGGCTCAGTGTGGCCCAGGACAGGTATGTCAAGTCCAGTGAAACTAAAATGGTGGTTTTAAAGACTCCCTTTTTTTGGGACTTTTTTAATCTGGGGTCAGCAGATTTTGGGGGGTCATGCGTGGCCCCGGACAGGTATAGTCAATGTCCCGGAAACTAAAATGGGGGTTAAAGACTCCCTTTTTTCCCGGGAGTTTTTTATATCTGGGGGGCATGCAGGTTTGGGGCCATGTGCTTCCAGGACAGGGATATTCAATGTCCATTTCAAATAAAATGAGGTTTAAATCATAGCCTTCTGGCAAATTTTTAAATTTTTGGGTAGCAGGTTAAGGGGCATGCTGTGGTGCAAACGGGATAGTTAACGCTGTATTTTTTTTTTTGTGGCTTTTATAACCTAAGTGTGTTGCCTAAGATTACAGGGATCCATTTGACGTTGTGAGTTAATTCCAGCTTTTTCCCCCCCTGTTTTGGGGGTAAGAATGAAAGGGGTTTTCTCTCCCCCTAGACTTTAATGGGCATCGATCTAATCTATCATCGCCATCGAAATCTTTTCGAGAAAGGCGACAAACGACCTCGACCCATGTCGATGGCCAACGTAATCGCCAAAATAACCCTTCCCCCCTTATCGTTTTAAAAAATACATTAAATAAAAGCGGACCCAATACTGAGTCCTGGGCCCACCCCCATAACGGACCACTCAGAGTAGGAGTATCTACCACCACCCTGAGAATCCAACCCGCCATTTTTAATCCAATTACACACGTTATCCTAACTCAATAATTCTAATTTCCCTAACAAAAGTTTTGAGGGCAATGTCAAACGCCTTGCAAAATCAAAAAAACAATATCCACAGCCCCCCGCATCCCAAATTCTACTCACCTCCTATAAAAACAGATCAATTGGTCTGACAGCTTCTGTCCTTAGTAAATCCATGCTGGCAAAACACTAATAATATTGTATTTGTCCCCAACTCCTGTTATACCCCCCTTTGAGCCCTCCGACATTTTTCCCCAACAGATGTTAAACTTATGGTTATGATTTCCTGGGAAACTTGAAGCCTTTTTTTAAGATGGAACTACATTTGCTTGCGCCAGTCTCCTGGGCTATACCCTTACCAGAAATCTTAAATTCTTACAAGGGGACGAAAAAACTGAGCTGAACTCTTTAAGAACTCTTGAGTGTATGCCATCAGGGCCCCGGAGCCTTGTTTTAAAATTTAGTTTATTTAACTTGACTTTTTTTTTCTACACTGAGCCAAATTTAAATTTTAGCAAGATGTATTAAAGTACTGGGACCACCTACATCTGACCAACCCACCCATCAACTACTTTCTCATTGTTAGTATATACTGAGCTGAAGAACCTATTTAGTACCTCTGCCTTCTCCTGGTCCCCAGTGACCAGCACCCCATCACGGGTTTGTTTGGGATTTATATGCTTAAAGAATTTCTTGGGGTTTGTTTTCTGTCCTTTGGGCCCCTGCCTTCATTTTGAATTTTAGCTGCTTTTTATCACTTTTTCAAAGATTTTATTAAGCTCTCTGTAAATTTTAAAGGGGAAAAACCCCCCCTGATTATACTAATACCCCATCCCCCCCCGATTATACTAATACTTTACCCCTCTGATTTTACTAATACCGGGGCCCCTCTGATTATACTAATAATGACCCCCTGATTTTTATAATATGACCCCTTTTGTCTTATTTTTTTAAGTGCCCTTTTTTATTGTTTTTTTGCCTTCTAAACAGGGAAAGGTTTGAAGCCATGTTGGGTTTTTGTTTTTTGTACCTATACCCTTTTTAACCATAGGAATAAATAAAAAATTTCCCCCAAAGTATATTTTTAAAGCTCCCCCCCTTTTGGGTTCTATACACTATTTTCCCAAAATGTCCCCGCTTTGGGCCGAATTTCGTTCCCCAATAAAGGGGAAAATTGGGCCCTTTTTTAAAAATTAAAAAGTTTTTTTCCCCTTTTCGCTTGTTTTTCTTTTTTTCTTTGGGTTTCCCCTAAAAATTAAATTTTTTTGTTTCACTGTTACCAAAAATTTTTTAGAAACAGGTTGCCCCCAACAAGTTTTTGCTTTGTTAAAAACTAGATCCAACAGGGCCCTCACTTCTAGGGGGGTTCCTTCACAAAATGCCCATAAAAAATTAAATTTTCTAACAGTTGAGGAACTTCCCTTTCCCCTTTTTAGTTTTCACTTAAAATTCCATATTTTCCCAAATGGCAAATAGGATTAGAAATTTTAAAAATTTTTTTATGGAAAAATCTGTGAAATGGGGTTCCTTTTGGGAAAAACCTTGAAAGCAAGACAGGGAAATCACAAGTTTTTTTTAAATCCCTAAATTGGGAACTGGAACTAGATTAGAAAAAATAATTTTTTCTATGGAAAAATCTGTGAAAAAGGGGGCTTTTTTGGGAAAAAACCGACAGCAAGACCGCAAAAACACAAGTGTTCTTGCATAGTGTTGAGCGATTACGTTTTACCATCGACATCGGGGGCCCTGGGCGAAGTTGACCCATCGACAAGAAAAGTCGATTTGTTAGATTAAAATTTATGAGCGGGGGGTAAAAAACCCCTTAAAGTCTATGGGAGAGCAACAACACCTTTTATTCAAAAACCCCAAACGGGCTGGAGAAGCTGGAATTAACAACCCAACAGGTCAAAAAGGTTCGGCTACATCTTAGGCAAACACTCTTTGGTTATTTAAAAAACCAGAGAAAAAAAAAAACCCCACACCATTCACTATCCCGTCCCTTTTTACCCCGCATGACCCTTTAAAAACCCGCAATTCCCCCCAAAATTTAAAAAAAGGGGCCCGAAGGGGAGTATGATTTGAACCATCATCTTACTTGAAAATGGGGCATTGTATCCCGTCCTTGGGAAAGCACATGACCCCAAACCGCATGACCCCCAGATTTAAAAGTGCCCGAAAAAGGTCTTTCAACCACCATTTTGTTGAACTGGACATTGACAACCCCTCCTGGGCCACACATGACCCCCAAACCTGCAGACCCCCGATTAAAAAGTGCCGGAAAAAAGGGGTCTTTCAACCACCATTTTTTTGTTGTAAAGGACATTGATATATCTTCCGTACCGCGAATGACCATTAAAACCCCGTCGACCCACGATTCAAAAATGCGGGAAAAGGAGTCTTTAACCCCCTTTTTTTTTTTTACTGGCATTGACTATACCTTCCTGGGCCACAGTATGAGCCCCAAACCCCATTTACCCCCAGAATTTTTTGGGGGTGACTGGGGGGGCAGGGTAGACTGCTGGAGCGGTTTCATTAACCACTGAAGGACAGATTGGCGACGCTGTTGGTTACTGAGATTTACAGGGCCTTTACCCAGCGATGACGGGCCACGGTCTGAACTGACGATCCGCTGGCTTGCGGTTGTCGCCACACTGGAAGGGCATTCTCTCGTACCTTACCTCCAGTCCTACCCCCTCTTTGCTCGCTTACCACCTGAATTTCGCTCCCTGTTCAAAAAAAAAATTTGAGAAGGGATGGAAAGTTTGGAAAGTCTCTTATTAAAAGACGGCAAAACACAGCTATTTTAAATCCCTCAAATCAAAACAAAATGATTATCAACAAAAACTGGCCTGCGCCCAAAATGAAAAAAAACGTATCTGAAATGATTTGGATAATAAAAGGTCTTTTTGGGACCTAACAATTCACCTGTGGTGATACAAATTGCTGATTCAAATTTTAAATGCAAAGTAGATCTATCAAAAAGCTGGCCTGCCCCAAAGTGAAAAAACACTATTAAAATGTTTTCGGATAATACAAGGTATTTTTTGCACCTAACAATTCCCCCTGTGGTATAAAAAAATTGCGATTCAAATTTTAAGGCAAGCGCCCAATAAACAAAGCTGTAGTGCGCCAAAGTAAAAAAAACACTATCTTTATTTTTTTTGTATAAAATAAAGGAAAAATTTTTGGCACCTATCAATTACCTTGGTGACAAAAAAATTTGCTGTATTCAAATTTAACTGCAAAGTAATTTTTAAAAACAAAGCGGCCTGCCCAAAGTGAAAAAAACGTACTGAAATGTATTCGGATAATAAAAGGTTTTTTGGCCCTATCTTCACCTTGGGATTAAAAATTGCTGGATTCAAATTAACTGCAAAGTATTCTATCAAAAAAAAGTGGCCTCGCCAAAGTAAAAAAACACGTATCTGAAATGTATTCGGATAAAACAAGGTTTTTCTGGCACCTACAATTCACCTGTGTGCAAAAATTTTGCTTATTCAAATTTAAGTGCAAGCGCCCAATGAAAAAAGCTTTTGTCCCAAAGGGTCAAAAAAACGTACTGTTATGTATTCGTATAATACAAGTTTTTTTGGCACCTTTAAATTCACCTGTGGTGACTATAAAATTCTGGATTCAAATTTAAATCAAGGGGGATATATCATCAAAGGGGAAGGGGCAAAATTGAAAATGAAACCTACGAAATGTTACTGATAATAAAAGGGGATTTTTGCACCAACAAAGAGACCTGCGTTACTAAAAAGATGTTATCCTATAAGTTCGGGCTCCCAATATCCAGGAAATATTTCAAAAAAAATGTTAATAATAAAGCATTGCAGTCAATGCCACACTAAGTCTTGGTGAATTTTTATCCATTTTTCTTTATAGAGCTTGTTGTGTTCGCCCGGGGCCCACCCCACTCTTCCCCCCGTGATTTTTCAGGGGAAAGATGCTCCTTTAACATACCTAACACATAAAATCTTCCAATCTCTAATTAACTAATTTGTAAGGATCACAGTAATAGTAACTTTCTCTGTAAGAAATAAATAATTTCGCTGAGCTGTTTGGAAAAAGCAGAGCGCACTTTCGCTCTGGAGACCAGCTGAACAGGAAACGTTTTTCATGTAAAACGGGGCAGTGATTTTTCCACCATCGAAACCATACACACCCAGTCATGGGGTTCACAAATCTCCCCTGCTCTTTTCTTTTAATCTGATTTTGGCCGCCAAAATTACGGGAAAGGGCCCCAAAAATGGGGGAAAAACTTTTAGATTTCACAGTTTTAAAACCTAAATTACGCATGTTTAAAAAATTTCGATCAAAAAAAAAAACTGTGCGATTTCAACTTTGTCGCTAAAACCTAAACACTATTTTTTGACCCCTAAAAATTTAAATTAGGGCAACCCATGTTTTCCCATACTCTACCACTAAAAAGCAGTCATGAACTTTTTGGGTACTCGGGCCGAAATTAAAGATCAGCAAGAAATTTTAAAAACTCCTAACTTTGCTGTATATAATTCACAAAACTTGCTGTCCCCTCCCCTCCCTCAATAATAAAACTAAAACTTTCCTGTCTATAATTGCGAAAAAGGGGGGTGTTTGCATCTTTCAAGCAAGCAAAAAAAACATAGCGTGTTCAGTACAGAGATAAACGGAAATTTGGCGTTAAACAGAAAAAACAATTGAAAAGAAAGGGTCATATGTTTTTTGCCCAATGAGATCCCTAAACCCTCACTGATGACATTATTGGACCCTTCCTATTGCTGTTATTTGGGTGGTCCAAAAACAGGGAAAACCCCTCAAAAAAAAAAAAAAAAAAAAAAAAATTTGCGGCAAATGCAGTGTCGAACGAACCGAGAAATTGAAAATTAAATATGAAAATCTTTTTTTTCCTAACCACAGCAGAAGAGTGGTGATTTCTCCACCCTTTACGATAGGGCAGAGAATTTTTAATGAATGAAATACTCTAAAAATTAATCTCTGGAATCCACCCCTTTAATTTTAAGTTCTGCTTAATAGGGACTTGGACAGGTCCAGTCCTGTCCAAGGTGTATGGACTACAGAAAAGCAATTTTAAAAAACTAAACCAAACTTCCCTTAAAATCTGTTCTGCAGCACAATATGCTTTTTGGGTGAACGAGGAAAGTCGATGGAAAGCATTCCAGATCTCAATTAGAGATGGGCGAATTCCAAAAATTCGATTCGGTCACTTCGCCGAATTTTCCCTCAAAATTGTTTCGGTCCCGAAATTTTCTTCACACGAATCGCGTTAAAAAACAGCATTTTCCCGGGTGCACGAGCCTGCAGGGTGCTGTAGAACGTTTGCCATGCTTAAATATGCGAGGGAGTTGGTTTTTTCTTCATATAATGTTGTTTTTAGTATGAACGCACATGACTGCCGGCTCTTAAATCCTTCACTAAAAAATTCCTGGGGACTTAAAGGGGGGAAAAAATGACCAAAAAACTCAAGCAAATGTAGCCGATAAAGTAAGCCCGCGAAAGTGGAAAAAAACAACTAGGCTCGGTGGCAAAATTAGTTACAGAGGTGGGGTGACGGAGCAGCCACAGCAGCATGGGTCAGACAGGGCACAATGACATTTTGGGGGTGGCAAAACAGGAAAGGGGGCCCCAGAGGGGACAAAGACTGAGAGCGGGGGTTTACGGCGGCGAGCATGAGGTCAGCAGTGGCACAATGACATTTTGGAGGTGCAAAAAAAGTAACAGGCCACAGAGTGGGCACAATAACAGTTGGGGGTCCGGGGCACAGCATGAGGTCAAAGAGGGCACAATCTCTGGAGGGGCAAAAACTGGAGGGAGGGGCCCCAATGGCCAATGACAAGATTGGAGGGCCCAGCAGCGCATGACTCAGTCAGGGCACAATGACACAGGTGGGGTCATGGCACAGCCACACCAGCGAGGTCAAAAAGTGGACAATTCATTCTGGAGGTGGAAAATGGGGGAGGCCACAGAGTGGCCAATGATGAAGTGGAGGTCACGGCGGCGCACAAAAGGTCAGGCGGGCACAAGACATCTGGAGGGGGGCAAAACATACAGGCACAAATGGCACAAAACACTTGGGGGGTCACGGAACAGCAGCATGAGGTCAGGTAGGGCACAATCAATTTTTGGAGGGGGCAAAAACTGGAGTAGGCCACGATGGCACAATGACAAAAGTGGGGGCACGGCAGAAGCAGCATCACAGCATGAGGGCAGACAGTGGGACAATTGACCAGGTGGGGGTAAAGGGAGCAGCCAAGCACCATAGGTCAGACAGTGGCAAATGACATTCTGGAGGTGGCAAAAAAATGAGTAGGCCACGAGTGGGACTTTTAAAAAAATTTGAGGTTTCGGCGCAGGAGCAACAGCTGGGTCCAGAGTGGCACAGTGATACATGTGGATGTCACGGGACCCAACAGCAGCGCATAGGTCTAGAGGGCACAATGACAGAGTGTTGGGGTGGGGCAAACCCGTCCCCGGTAAAGAGGGGTAGGCAGATGGGGGAAAATGTCAGCAGATTGTGGCACAGGGGGGGGGCGGCTCAGAAAGTGGCTGGGGCAGGGAGTTTGAACCCAACTGGCCAAGGCATTGGGTTTTTGTGGAAAACCTGGCCGATCCCGCCTGATTACTTGACAAAGGTCGTCGTCCCCCCCTTTCTCGTGGACAACGGGTTTTTCCTTGGGGTACGATGGCCCCAGCCGTAGAAGACCCCTCTAAAAGCCACACTATGGCCGGGCAGAACAGCTTCTCCACGCAAAACCGGGAAGTTTGGGCCCCACATCCAGTTTGGCTGCCCGTAGTCCAGCGGATTTTCTAACTGAGGTGGCGAGTGTGTCCAAGTGGCCACCACCGTTTGGTTTAGGGGCTGCTCCAAGTCCCGTGCTGCTGGGGATCCCCCTCACTAGGGGGTGAAGGGGAACTGCCACATGACTCCCGATTTAGGTTGCTGCGATGGGGCTGGTACGCCCTACCCCCCCCCCTTCCCCCACATCTCAGCAGTGTACGTGAGCCTGAGGAACCCCCCCGTCAGACCTTCAAGGAGTGACGTGGCCGCACATAGGCAGCGGCCAATGATCGGAGGGTTTCCCAAGTATTTAAATTTGTCCTCCTCCATAGTGGGAAAAAGGCTCCCCTTTTGGACCTACGAGGGGGGGGAGAGCCCGAAGTCATCCCTCTGCCGGATGCTGACTATTCGGCTGTCACTAGCCAGGCAAATCAGCATGCTGCAGGCCATCTGCACAAGTGACTCCGAGGGGCTCCCTGCCTCCATCTCCACTGTATACTGCCACGGTGCTTGCGGGTCATCTGCCTCGTCTTCCTCATCTCTATCTACCTCCTCCAGCTGCTCCTGCTCCTCCTCTCTTGTCACCTGGGTAGAAAATCCACTCATTTCACCAGACAATGCTTCTGCTCCAATGTCCTCCTCCTCCTCCTCCATTTCAGTCCCCAGAGGACTCATGTGGCCACGAGATGTAGTCGCCACATCTCCAGTCCCCTGCCCAGACATATTTTTCAGCATCTGTTCCAGGTGATGAAGCAGTGGAATGACGTTAATTCATCCCGTATCCTGGCGACTGACAAATAACGTGGCCTCCTCGAATGGCCTCAACAAACGGCAGGTGTCACGCATGAGCTGCCACTGGCGGGACATCAAAGTTACACAGGGGATACAGTACTCCTGTCCGCCTGGATAAATCAAAAAATCGTTATGGCCTTTCTCTGTTCATACAGTCGGTCCAACATTGGTCAGGCGGGAAATTTCCCCAACAGGTGGAAACATTGCATATCAGAGTGTGTTGGGGGGGGCCCGTTTTTGCCACTGCAACTCAAGGAGGGTGTTCCTGGTTTTGTACGAATGGATAAAAAGTGCATGCACAGTTTCCTGGCCATTTCAGAAACTTCTGAAGATCTGTGGAAGACTTCAGGAACCTTTTCACAACCAGATGAACACGGTGCGCCATGCAGGGCGCATGGCCCATCCCTCCTCGGTGAAGCGCGGACACCATGTTCCTCCCATTGTCCGTCACCCATGGTTCCGATTTGCAGTTGGCACGGAGAAAGCCACCATCGATTTCTTGCTGCATGACACGGAGCAGTTCCTCCCCTGTGTGACTTCGTTCCCCGAGGCAAGCCAGGGTAGAACGCGTGACACCACTGTCCCCTACCCCATGTGGTAATGATGGAGCAGTACTTGTGGAGGCTGAGATGGTGGTGTGGAGGAGGAGGAGGAGGGGACATTGGCGCAGGAGCCACAGTTTTGACAACGTGAGGGGGAAACGGCGTCTCCTGCCAAGTTGTTGGGGGTGCCTGGGCTGGAAGCACATTCACCCAGTGGGTCGTAAGGACATGTACTGGCCCTGACCTATTTACAGCTCCAGACGTCCGCGCTGCCATGCACCTTGGAACAAACAGATAAGCTCAAGGACTGGCCCACTTTCTTTTTCTACATATTATGAAGTGCTGGTACTGCCTTTTTGGAAAAGAAGTTACGGCTTGGAACTCTCCATCTCGGCTCGGCACAAGCCATTAGTTTTTCTGAAAAGGTGCAGAGTCCATCATTTGGAAAGGGAGGGACTGCAGTACCAACTACTTGGACAGAGCATGGTCAGCTGCTGCACCTTAGATGGTTGGATGCATACTGTTGTCTCTTTGCAATTGCCTCGCTGAACGACTGCTTGGGGCCATGGGGTAGCGAGGACAGGAGCAAACTGGACTGGGAATGATATCAAAAGAGAAACAGCCTTGACCCGGCTGCAATGGCAAAGCATTTCCACTGGTTGCTGCTGCTGCTGCTGCGGCGGCAGGATGGACCACCACATCGAGCCACGTTTTCTCCCAGGCCACCGGATGGTGACGCTGCATGTGTTGACGCAGGCCATGGTGCCAATGTAGCTCCCTGGCCACGCTTCACTTTCTGCCCACAGATTCTACATATACCCATATTCGGCTCCTCCGGGGTCTTTGCAAAAGAACTGCAAAAACCGCCGAGTACTGATTTTACCGCCAATGCTCTGCACTGAGTGACTATACTCCGCCGCTGCCTCGCTGAGCCCCTGTGCCACTATTTCTTGGACCGCGAAGCGGGCTTTCTACCCCGTGGCCGCTTGGCTCCCGACCTCGCACTGCTGCTATCCTGCTGACTCACGGCCACACAACCCACTTGCTGGCTGCGAAGCTGCCTGACGCGCAAGCTGACGCCCTCTTCTCCTGACGATGAGGGAAACCCCTTGCTTCACCCGGCTCCAAGTGCAGTCGGCTACATCATCATCTTTTTGTGTTTCATCGTCCCCTGGCTGTCCTCATCACCGGCTTGGTATCCCGGAGGCTGACCCCTCCACAACATGACCTCCCATGCCACTCTCAACATCTATACTTTGCCGCCTACTGCAAGAAGCAGGGGATATTGGCCCCTTTTCCCTTTGCTGCCAAGTAGCTGCGACTGCCCTCCTAAAATTTGGGTTCATCCTCGCTATATAGTGGCGCTGAGCCCAGACCACATATAGATCTCGGGCTGAGGGAACCGGATGGGACAGAGGCGGGTTGGACAGGTGAGGGCCGCTGACCCTCTCCTGGGCCATGCAAATTTAGGGTTTGTCTGACGTTCCCACCGACTCTGGCTGGGGTTGTCAATGTCTCTGGGAGGAAGTGGATGACCTAGTCAACCAATCAAGGGAACCCTTGGGTTGCGAACAAAAACACGGCTGCTAGATGACAGCGGCAGTTTCGGCCTCACCGAGTAACCCCTGCTGCGACGTCCCCCTTGCTGTGCTGCAACCTGGGCCTGTTCCAGGAATGTTTGTGCCACTGCCACCCCGCAGGTGCAGAGCCTGCCCCCCTCTCTTCTGACATACGTTTGTTCTAAAATTACAGACACTGTTTGATGAAGATATCTGTATATGATAAATACACACCCTGTATTTGACTCCAAATGAACCCAGTAAACAAGCTTGGGTAACCCTTGGATTATAAATTGCGCTCCACAAATTGCCAGGAAAAATTTACTTGTTTTGTGCCGTTTAAAAACTCTGTGTATTTTACTGAATGTAAAAGCACCAAACAGGCTTAATTAACCTTTGGATATGAATTATGCTACAGAAATTTCTTCGTGGCGATGAAAAAGAAAGTTTCTTTTACTGAGTACCCAAATGAAGAACAACGCTTAATTAACCCCTGGATGTAAATTCGCCAAAAAAATTGACCCACCACAAACTACTACTTTGTAGCGTGTTAAAATGCCGGTTTTTTTACCAAAAACAAAAAGAGAAAAATTGAAAATTAACCTTTGCTTGTGAATTAGGCAACAAAAAATGTATATATTTTGGCGGGGAAAAATGACGGTTTCTTGGAATCACCACAGCGAAAAAAAAATTAATTTTAACCCCCGGATGAAAATTTTGCGCCAAAAGAATGGAGCACCAAAAAAGAAGGGGTATTGTTTTTGTAAAAACGCTTTTCTTTAAATGAATAAAAACAGGAACGGCTAGCCCACTTGGATATTGAATGTATATGCACTGCAGGGGAAAACGCACACGGATTTCAGATCCAATCCCCCAAAAAAATCAGAAAAAACTTTAAAGGAGAACAGCCCTCTGAACAACGAGACACCCCCAAAAATCGCTGAATAAAAATCAGTTTTTCGTAAAATCAGCCGGGGCAAAACCTTTCCCCTGCAGTACAGTGGGGGAGTGTGAGCCCCAGCGTCGCGCCCACTTAAAATAGTGCGGTACGTCACAGAACCCCCCGGCCGTTTGGGTTCATCTCTCACTGTCTGCAGCTATGCCCTTCTTCCCCCAGAGGCTTTCCCCATGTAGGCCATGTGCTCGAGCCCTTTTTTCAATAAACACACTCGTTCACCAATACCCCAAACTTCGACTTCGTTCAGAACTGAAGTTTTCCTGAAATCCTAAACGAATTCCACTTCGTTAGAATCAATTCGCCCATCTCTAGTCACTATGCCGATAGCGTTTAGCGGTGCTTACCTTCTATTAATTGTATATATTAAGTTGAGATAGTTAGTTAGTAGATATTTTGTTAATAAAGTGTATTGGTTTTAATGATATGCATTCACAAAATGGCGATGTGATGACGTATAAAAGGAAGGGGAGGTATGTTGCCAGCCATACGCTTGACAAAGGAGGTCCATGTCGGATAAATCCTCCGGAACGTTGCGGTTTCGGCACCAGCTCCGATGAGTATAAATCTGCTCTTGTACATATGTGCTATGCATCTTGAAAGAAATATGTTTGCTATGCATCTACTAAAGATTTGATATATATTGCTACCATGACTAAAGTTTAGAAAAACGCAGCAAGGCTGCTGAGAAATATATCTATTGTCGATGCATATGATAAATGGATGCTATATACTGCTATAAGGATTGATTTCCTATGAATGAAAATTATATGCTTAAAAGAATTGCAAAATCACGATGTAAGATATGCATTTTTTATAAAAAGTTTATACAAAAGTAAGAAGGTGTTTTGTTATACTTGGCAACGCTGATATATGCAAGTGTGGAGTAAGTTTGACAGTGGGGAATCTGTCATCTGTTGCCCAGGTTTTCTATAAACGAGTGCCCTTAAACTACTACTGCAATGAAGTAGTAAGTAGAATCTTCTAAAATCCTCTGTCAACCTCAGAATTAAATTCCTGAAGAAACCACAACAGATCTGTTCATTGAAAATTAAAGTTCTTTTCACTCCAGTAGCAGAATGAGCCTTGGTACTAGGGGCCCTAAGGAAGGTGGGCAGAGCTAGATGTAATGGCAGGTGAGCAGGTAGTGGATCCACCGGACACCCGCAAGCGATGGTATAAGCCACACCAGGGAGCGCGAGTGCTAAGTGGTCCCGTTATTTCACAGAGCCCGCCACAACCGTGCAGGATGGCTTGCTTGTGCGGTATTCCACCAGGTCGCTACCCCTGACACGACGAGCTTGCGGAGGCAGCCGAGGTGCAGCGAGGTACCAAGTCGTCGGGCTAGCTCGAAGTCGGAGACCGGCGGGAAGGTCGGGACAGGCAGCAGAGGTTCATGGACGGAAAAACGTAGCGAGGAGTTCGGTACACAGGAGACGTAAACAAGGCTTCCACACGCTTTCACCATAGGCAGAACGCACTAAAGATCCGGCAGAGAGCTGTTGGAGGTGGAGCCATTATATAGGGTAAGCGGCCGGCAATAGCCAATTACCGGCGCGCTGGCACTTTAAATATGAGATGAGCCAGCGCGCATGCTCCCTGGGGAGCGAGGGCATGTGCACCGGCTGGCAAGAGGACATGAGGAGGCAGGAGCGCGGTCGGGTGAGTATATGCGCTTCGGGAAGCAAGTGCGCCCACGGCCCGATACACTGTTCAGGCTGTAGAAGGTTCTACAGCTTTAGCTTTACACTTCCTGTTCAAGCTGTGGGAGGTTTAACAGCTTCAGGCTCACATTTACTGTTCAGGCTGCGTGGGGATCTGCAGCTTTAGGCTCACACTTCCTATTCATACACATGCCAATATCAGTAGCACACTATCAACTAAAGAAACTATCAAAGGGGACATAGGATTTTTTGAAAAAGCATCTCTGCTATTTAGGATACATGAAAAATTTTGAGGTTCTTAGTTCACATTCTTGTTCAAAACTGCCACCTCCGAAACTTCAACGGGACCTCAAATGCAGGTGGGTCCTACACTATTGTTACCTCTCTTTTGGGGCCTTCATAGGTTTTTAAAACAATGCAGTGTACTTAGAAGCTGGTGCCTTCACTCCCTGAAGTATGGAGGTCTGAACAGGCCCCAAAAGAGAGGCAACAATAGTGTAGGACCCACCTGCATTGAGGTCCCGCTAAGCAGTTTTGATCAAAAATGTGAACTAAGAACCTCAAAATTTTTCATGTATCCTAAGTAGCATAAATGCTTTTTCAAAAATTCCCATGTTCCCTTTGATAGTTTCTTTAGTTGGTAGTGTGCTACTGATAATGGAATATGTATGTATATTACAGCCCACCAGTGTGCACCTATGCTCAGTTTTTTCAAAAAGTTTTTTGGATATGCAAAACCATATATTGTTTCACACTTCCTATTCAGGCTGTGGGAGGTTCTAAAGCTTCAGGCTTCTACTTCTTGTTCAGGCTGTGAGGGGGGGGGGGGTCTACAGCTTCAGGCTCATACTTCCTATTTGAGCTGTCGGTTGTTCTCTAGCATCAGGCTCAAACTTCTTGTTCAGGCTGAGAGAGGTTCACAGTTCCAGGTTTCCCCTCCCTATTCAGGCTGTGGGATGTTCACAGCTTCAGGTTTCCCCTTCATGTTCAGGTTATTCTAAGGCCTAAGGCTCCCACTTCCTTTTTAAGCTGTGAGAAGTTCAGGCTCTTACTTCCTGTTCAAACTGGGGGTTGTTCTAGAGCTTTAGGTTCTCACTTCTTGTTCAGGCTGTGGGAGGTTCTACAATTTCAGGCCCCTACTTCCCCGTTCAGATTTGGGGGGGGTTTTT
>JAODAL010031554.1:0-48277 GCA_025379985.1 Phyllomedusa bahiana
CCCAAAAAAAACCGTGCATTTCAACTTTGTCGATAAATCGCTCATTCCTACCAAGAGGTCTCATCGCTCTCCATGTTTCTGTGCCAAGACCTAGAAGTGGGGCCATAGTCTTCAAATAGGAAAAGGTTGAATGGCTGTGAGTAGTCTGGGATTCCCAGAGCAGGAGCTTGTAGGATAAGGTTTTCTCAGGGTTTGAAAACACTCCTGTGCCTCAAGTGAGAGTTCATTGGTGTAAATAATGTCCTTGAAAGAATCATATAAAACTTGCATAAGACTGGAAACATTGGGTATCCATTGACGATAGTAAGTGACTAGGTCTAGAAATCCTTGAAGTTGTTTTAGATTGGTTGGAGAAGAAATGAGCATCACAGCCTTTTTGTGATCATCAGTAAGGTGTTTGGTCCCCTGTGATGTGCAATTTCCAAAGAATACCACTTTCTTAGAACATGATTGGAGCCTGGACTGTGAGATTTTACAGTTGATGGATGCAAAATATTGAAGAAGACTGAAAGAGCTTTATTGACAAGTTGAAAAATCAGGGGCACACAAGAGACTGCTGTCTGCGTTGTGTTTGTTGTTTGAATCTTGATGGTTGAGGTTCATAAACTTGATATTGAGTTTCACAGGTCCTGAGGACTAATTTAGTTGCTTTTGTGCTGCATATAAATTTACTCCCACATTGCGTTGTATTTTTTACAACTTCTCCATCCAACCTGCCCGTAATATTAGTGCCCCACATTTAAATATCACCAAAATCTAATTCTTCAGTTTTCTCTTCCAGATTTTCTTTCTTACACTTTCAACATAAATTTCCATCATGACACTTGCTTTTTTGTTCTTCAGATCCCATCATGTCATCTTGAAAATCAACTTTGGTTGACAATTTCCATGTTCCATCAAAACCAAACATTTCCATTAACTTCAAAAGCCAACATTCCTTCGATTATGCTTGTATGCTTGAGGGTATAACGGCATCAGTTGACCGTAGGTAGCAAGGTTCCTGGTGTCATCACGAGCTTTAGTGCGGCACTGCCTCATGATATGTCTGGATCGGTTAAAAACAAGACTTTTGAATTTGGCCTTGCCCGCCAGAAGGTGTGCGTTGGAAGTTTCGCGAACCATTAGGTTGATATGGGTTGGTAGGTTGAGGTCCCAGGTATACTTGTGCTGGTTGATTGTACAGTACAGTCTCCCGGAGTCTGGGATGTAGGGCCCTTTGGGAGCTCTTGAAATAGGGACACTGTAGCAATTTTCTTCAAATGTTGAGAGGAATCATTCTGAGCCAACAAAGAACTTTGAGCCTTTTCAAAAGAAAGAAGTTGGGCTTCCCGGGTAAGCTCTGTATATTCCCGCTCAAATAGTTTCAAAAAAAATCCCGAATGGGTTTAAGGGACCTTTTAAAAAAAAACGCCGTTGAGAGAGGATTCTGTGAGCTCAGTGTTCATGTCAAATCATGGTCCTGGAATAAGGCAGACATCCGGTGATAAAAAATTCTACACGGATTCAGTAGGACTCTGGGTAGATTTGAAGATATTGACTGAGGACTCATCAAAGTGTTCCTTTGCGAAGAATGAAGACGACGGCAGAACTCTTCCCCAGAGGAGTAAGCACGGATGTCCTCGACATTATCCTCTTGCAGAGCAGATATGATAATGAGCCAAAAGGAATCACCAGCCTTGATGCTGGCAACGTTGTATAAGTCTTTCCAAGGGGCAGAATATGTCTTCTGTATCTGACTGATGCCACGGTAAAATGCCATAGGGTCTCAGGGTCTGGCATTTGGGTTAGTAGATTATTGACTTGTTCTGGTGTAAAAGGCACGTAGATTGGTTGATTCTGGGGTATTATGGCTGGTGCCGATGGATGAGAAGGTAGCACCGGAAGAGAAAGAGAATCCAGTGGCTGAGGAGGTGGTGGTGGTGGTGCTGCCGAAGATGGGGTAAGTCCATGAATGAGTCTGGTTCTGGCGGTTGAGGTAAAGTGGGTGTAGGTTGCAACGAAACTGTGGTTATACTCCTGAGCAAGGGTAAAGTTGCCCTGGGAGAGGGAGTGGTTTGAGTAAGGGAGAGCCACGTAGTCCTCCCCGTATTTCTCTCCATTTGCATTTAAAGTCAGAATAGGGGCTATAGAGGAGGAGGGTACATAGAATGTCCTAGAGGCAGTGAGCAAAGGCTAGAGTGGTTACGTGGCTGGTTGTGATGTTGCAGGTGTGCCGGCAAGGACATTATCACTCGACAGTTGCATGTCAATGTTTACAGCTGCAGTAACGAGTGGAATGCCGGGAGGAGAGGTGGAAGTAGTAATGTTACCAGGTGTAACAAGATGGCCACTGTTCAACTTTAACCCGGAACTTCCAGGTTGTTTGGATTGCTTGGGACTACAAATATGGCCACCAGAAGTGGAAGGGGCAGGGTTTGGTTTTGCATTTCCAGATGTGGCAGTTGTAAAGACTTCATTAAAATGGCTACCGGAAGTAATGGGAGGTTCTGGCACGGGAGCTGATGGAAGAATCCTGGGAGGTGCCGGAGGTGAGATAATTAGTGGGATTAGTGTTGTACGTTCCTTCCCACAATCTATGCAACTTTCAGCATTAATGGAATTTTTATGACAACAATTGGAGCACAGCCAACACTCAAAAGTCTCCATCTTGAAATGGCGGCAGCTCACTCCTTATACATATGCATTCATCAAATCCTTCTTATTTTTTACATTCAATTTCAATGTAATTATACTTTGCAATTGAGCACGCTGTTCTCTGCCAAGCCACAGTTAACTTGTAGAATGCCTCTGCAATTTTTTTCCAGTGTTGTCTCCCACATGTTAGCTTGTAATCTCCGTGATTTATTCACGTTGCACACAGAGGGTTTCATTAACTTTTTCAAGTCTGACATATTTTCTTACTTTTCTCTTTGAGATAAGCTCAGGCGGTGAGTGGTCACAACTACTTGACTGCACCTTTAGGCCGTGTTCACACGGCTTATTCACGGCGGATTTGTGCGCCGTATTGAGCGCACAAATCCGCCGTGAAAAACGGGGCGGGACGGGGCGGGGGCGGAGCGCGGCGGGGGCGCCGCTCCCGGCCCCATTTTGACAATGCATTGTTTACGGCGCGTCCCGCGCCGTAAATAATGTGCATGTCACTTTCTCCCCCCGCGCGTGATTTGCCGAGCGGGGAGGAGCGACGGATTCCACTGTTCTCTATGAACAGTGGACTACCGTAATGACTCCGACGGATTGGCGCCGTATTGAAGCGCAAATCCGGCGCGGAATACGGCGCCAATCCGTCGGCAAATAAGCCGTGTGAACGGGGCCTTAGACTGAGGGCTATAATTTTTCAGTACGCCACAGAGAGGAGAGGAGAAAATGCGAGCCTGCAGCTGTGACCCCCCTTAATAGATGCTTTGAACTGAAGCTGCGTTCTAACTCTTCAGCATGTACAAGAATTCACTGCAAATAACTCACTGAGATAACAACTAGGAGATAACTAATGAACTAATGACACAGACTAAGTATATTTTAACCCGTATTGCAGTCGCTAGCTAGGTGAAAACAGAACAAATATACGCAAATGTATATTGAGGTTAAGCCCCAAACACTTTTTCTTAAAGCTATGCAATATCCTCTCCTCGTCAGCAGGTATTATCAAAACTCAGACCATCTGTCTATAAACAGGCTTTGGTGGCTACCATGACTCTTCTCAGGGACTTTATCACCCTGGTATCTCATTTTTACATCAGGAGCCCAGCTCCTGGCCTACACTGAAATATGATACAAAAAGAAAACTACACTATCTAGTCATGTATACTTTACAGAGCAACAATCAGAGACATCAATTGGTAGCGTTTAAATAGATATACATACAGTGGTGGCCAAAAGTATTGGCACCCCAGCAGTTCTGTCAGATAATACTCCGTTTCTTCCTGTAAATGATTGCAATCACAAATTCTTTGGTATTAATATATTAATTTATTTTGCTTGCAATGAAAAAAACACAAAAGAGAATGAAACAAAAATCAAATCATATATCATTTAACACAAAACTCCAAAAATGGGCCGGACAAAAGTATTGGCACCCTCAGCCTAATACTTGGTAGCACAACCTTTAGCCAATATAACTGCGAACAACCACTTCCGGTAACCATCAATGAGTTTCTTACAATGCACTGCTGGAATTTTAGACCATTCTTCTTTGGCAAACTGCTCCAGGTCCCTGAGATTTGAAGGGCGCCTTCTCCAAACTGCCCTTTTGAGATCTCTCCACAGGTGTTCTATGGGATTCAGGTCTGGACTCATTGCTGGCCACTTTAGAAGTCTCCAGTGCTTTCTCTCAAACCATTTTCTAGTGCTTTTTGAAGTGTGTTTTGGGTCATTTTCCTGCTGAAAGACCCATGACCTCTGAGGGAGACCCAGCTTTCTCACACTGGGCACTACATTATGCTGCAAAATTTGTTGGTAGTCTTCAGACTTCATAATGCCATGCACATGGTCAAGTAGCCCAGTGCCAGAGGCAGCAAAGCAACCCCAAAACATCAGGGAACCTCCGCCATGTTTGACTGTAGGGACCGTGTTCTTTTCTTTGAATGCCTCTTTTTTTTTTCCTGTAAACTCTATGTTGATGCCTATTCCCAAAAAGCTCTACTTTTGTTTCATCTGACCAGAGAACATTCTTCCAAAACGTTTTAGGCTTTCTCAGGTAAGTTTTGGCAAACTCCAGCCTGACTTTTTTATGTCTCGGGGTAAGAAGTGGGGTCTTCCTGGGTGTCCTACCATACAGTCCCTTTTCATTCAGACGCCGACGGATAGTACGGGTTGACACTGTTGTACCCTCGGACTGCAGGGCAGCTTGAACTTGTTTGGATGTTAGTCGAGGTTCGTTATCTTCCATCCGCACAATCTTGCGTTGAAATCTCTCGTCAATTTTTCTTTTCCATCCACATCTAGGGAGGTTAGCTACAGTGCCATTGACTTTCAACTTCTGGATGACACTGCGCACGGTAGCCACAGGAACATTCAGGTCTTTGGAGATGGACTTGTAGCCTTGAGATTGCTCATGCTTCCTCACAATTTGGATTCTCAAGTCCTCAGACAGTTCTTTGGTCTCCTTTCTTTTCTCCATGCTCAACGTGGTACACACAAGGACACAGGACAGAGGTTGAATCAACTTTAATCAATGTCAACTTGCTGCAAGTGTGATTTAGTCATTGCAAACACATGTTAGGTGCCACTGGTAAGTTACAGGTGCTGTTAATTACACAAATTAGAGAAGCATCACATGATGTTTGGTGTGGAATTATATCCAATTTGGCTTTATGACTATTTTTGTGGTTTTCCATTGAAGAAAAAAAAAAATTGAAGTTAATAAAACCAAAAAAATTTGTGTTTGAAATTTAATTTTAAAGGGAAAAAAACTGATTATTATCTAAAGAATTCCCAAGGGGTGCCAATACTTTTGGCCCCCCACTGTTTTTTAAAATTGACACCAGTCCCAAAAAACCACCCCTGGGGCACCCAAAATTTCCTTTTAAAAGGTCCCCAAAAGAAGGCAAAAAACCCCCAAAAAGGGACTCTCACTAGTTTTGCTAAAAACCAGAAAAAAGTACAGATTTAAAAAAAAATAAGAAAAATTTAACCCCGTTTTGTGGGGGTGATAGCCCCAACTTAAAAGATTCGGGAAAAACCCAAGGTTCGTTGCCAGTCAATGGTAAGGTTAAGTTTCCCTTCTGGAGGGATCCCGGTTGTTTGAGAAAAAACCGGCCCCAAATGCCCAAAATGAAAAAATTAGGGGTTAGAATTACCCTTTTCTTACTTTTTTAAACCCAAATTTAAACTTGTTTTCCCCCCCCAAATTTAAATTTTTTAAAATTACAGCGGGCGACAGCCCATCTAAAAGGGGATAAAAACCCCACAGGGTTCCGTTGGGGTATTTTAAAGGGTTAAAAATTAAAAAAATGTAGTTTTGGTTTGTTGGAGTTAAGGAGTTAATTTTTTCTTTATTTTTCCTTTTCTTCATAAGCCCTTAAAAGGGCTAAATTGTCCCCAAAATTAAGTTTTTAATCCACGTTTTCTGGGTGAACTTTGGGTAAAAACAAAAACAAAAAAAAGTTTTTTAAAAGGGAAACCTCAATGAACAAAAAATTCGGAAAAGAAAAAAAATTGCTCCCTTCAATAAAAAACCTTTTTAACTGTTAGTTTCGATAAAAAAAAAGGGAAAAAAGTTGACCTTACAAAATTTCCTAAAAAACCCAAATTTTTCCGGAAAATTTGTCCCAAAAAATCAAGGGGATGTTTTTCTTAAATCGGGAATTTTCGCTTATGAAAAACAAAGGGAAGCCCTCTAAAAATGGGGTATAAAAAACAGGATCTTTAACTAAAAAATTATGCTTTGGGGTCTCAGGGGAATTTGTTTCTGTGCCTTGGGGACAGGCCCCGGGGGAACCCCCAAAACAAATTTGGAAAACCATCCAATTTTCCCTGGGGGGGTCCCTTTGAAAAAAACCTTAAAACAAAAAAGGCGGGGGGGGGGTTGGGTGGGGGGGGGTTTTGGGGGGGGGGGGTTGTTTTGGGGGTGGGGGGTGGGGTTTGGGGGGGGGTTTGGGGGGGGGGGGGCCCCTTCCAAGAATTTTTTAAAAAGGGGGGGTATTTGGGCCCCCGGGGGTTTGCAAGGACATGGTTTTAAGGGAAAACGAAAAAACAGGTGACTTTAAAAAACCTTTTAAAAATTCAACACCCAAAATTTTGGGGGCTTCCCCTTAAAATCAAAAATTCCCTTATTGAATCCTAACTCCGGGGAAATATTTTTTTATAGAAAAAGCTTTCTTACTTCCAGACCATTTTTTTGGCAAGAACCTTTAAAATTTTCCTTTGATAATTTAAATGGAATATTGGATTGGATTTTTAAATTGGTCCAGGGCCCGGGTTTTTGCCCAATAAAATTAAAAAACCCTCATGCTGTTTAAAAAATGCCCACAATACAAATAGGGGTTTAGAAAAAGGGTTTGGTTTCTTTTTGGGCCTTCCGGGTTTTTGGGGTTTTTTTCACCCTTGGTTGGTTTTTAAAAAATTATATGAGTATCCCAAAATTTTGGGGTTTTATGTAAGTAAAAAATTTCAACCCAAAAAGCCCAAAGGGGGGATTTAGTAAACTAAATTTGGTTTAGTCACATGGCCAAGTCCTAAATAATATTTGGGGTAACACCTAAAATTTTGATTTTGGGCCCCGTTTAAAAATTTATTTATTATATTTTTTTTTTGAAATTTGGGTCAGGTTCAGAAAGGGTCCCCCCGGGGAACCCGTGCGTTTTTAAAAAACGCTGAAAAAAAAAAAATTTTTTGGAGTTTGGGGTGGGGAAAAAGGGGGGGAAGGTACATAGGGAGCACTAAAAATTTCAGTAAGGGGGCAGAGGGGAAAAAGGGAAAAAAGGGGGAAAAAGGCTTTGTTCTTTGTTAAAAAGGGAAAAGGGACAGACTTATTTGTTTAAATGTGTTTTCTGTTTTCTTTTTTCCCCTTTAAAAATTTTGGGAAAACTTGAGACCCAATATTCAAAGACTTAAAGGTCCACGTACTGTACCCCGGTGAACAAAACCTTGGGTATCCCCCGCTGCTATTAAAGGGAAAACCTGCCCTCCCTGGGGAAGGGGCCCAAATAAAATTTTTGGGTTACATTTTTTTACAAAATAAGGGTCCTCGAAATTTTTTCGTTTTGTGATGGCAAAGGGCTTGTTTTAAAGGATTATTAAAAAAAAAATCCTGTCTGAATAAAGGACCCCAAAATTGGTTTTGTTAAAAGTAAATAAAAATAGTAAAAGGGGGCTACATGTCCCCATTCCCCTCCCTTTGCCCAAATTTTTCCCCCAAAACCCCAATTTTTAAACTATCTACCTAACTTCTTGTTTGTTTTGTTTTTTTTTGTTTGTCTGTGTCCTAAAATTTTTAAAAAGGGGGGCATAAACTCCCGAAAAGTTTGGGGTTGGTGAGGCCAGTCCCCCTAAGAAAAGGAAAAAGCGGGATGCATGGATTTTTGTTAGTAAAGAGAAAGGAATTGGGCCCTGAAAGGGGGTTTCGGAAATTTTGTAAAAAAGTCGGGTATTTGGGGTTGCCCCACTGGACGCCTCCTGTGGTTTCTGCCTATTTGGAAAAAATTTTGGGTGGCTAAAGTTTTAAAAGTTATTTGGGATCAAGCCAAAAGGGTGGGCCGTGTACGAAAAAAGGGAAAGGGGAAAAGGAGTATTGGTGAAAGGGGGAAAAACGGGGGAAAAAAATTCAGGACAAAAAGGGGGACAATACAGCCCAAAAGGTAGGAAAGCATAGAAAATTAGAAAAAAACACCCCCTTCACTTTACACCCTGTATGGGGGTTCCCTTGGGGGAAAAAGTAGGGACTTTGGTTTTCTGTGGGAAAAACAAAAATTCCCGATACCGGGGGACAATGCCTACCTTGGGAGCCCAAGGCCAAGGCAGGAAAAAGGGAAAAAGGTTTTTAAACCCTTCAAACCACAGAGAGAATTTTTAATGTTCCAAATGCTACTAACATCCTCCTGTTCTAAAAACAAAGAGGAAAATGAAAAAATGAGGGGGAAAGACACTGGAAACCATCTCCAAAAACGCTAAATGAAAAAAGGGTTTTTTAGCCAAAAAAAAAAATGGTCAGCAAAACGGGCCAGTGGCCAAATTACTTGCAAGTTTGGACCCTTTTGGGCAAGGACCCCCAACTGGGGTCCCGAGCTGTGGAAGCGTTTAAACTGCGGGTTTAAAACCAAGGGGAAAATCAAAAAAATGCGGATTATCCTGCCCAAAATATTTAAACCCCAAAAACCTACAAAATACCCCTTAAACCCGGGTTTCCAAGTAAAAGCAAAACTCTGGGCTTGGAAAAACTCAGACTTAAATTTGCCCTGCCTCATCCCCCCAAAATTGGGGCCCCAAAAAGGATGCATGACTTTGAATCCAGCTCCCTCAAATTTTCCCCATTGAGTAGTGGGGAAAAAGGGGGGGAAAGGGCGGGGGGACCCCAAACTATTTTTGGGGGGGCTTTTTCGATGAAAGGTTCAGAATTTTCCAAATGAACATGATTGCATACCCCTTTTATGGAACAGGAAAAAAATTCGGATTTTCAACGTTTTTTGTTGTCCCCTCTCATTTAACCCAAATTGTTGATTTTTTTTGTGGGATGGTTTCCTGGGAAAGCATGGTGAAGTGGAGGGTTTCAAAAACTGGGTAGGGAATGGTACAAAAACTGGGGTTTGTAGCAGCAAACCATTTGGGCCGGGCCCAACGAAATCGGCCCAACAAGCAGAGAAAAATCGCAAATCGTTGCACCCGCCCTAGAGAGTAAAAGGGACAAATGCAGAAAACAAATACACAAAACCGGGTATTTTTTTGGGGAATTCCCCCCATGATTACGGTCCCTTAGGGAAAGCAAGGGTTTCCCCCTTCCCATCGGGCAGGTACCCCCAATAAAACATGGGCCCCCTTTCACCCCAATTTAAGGGGGCCCTTAATGCTTCCAAAAGATTTTTCCCAAAATCAAGGTAAAAGCCCCCACCCCAAAAGGCTGACAAAAAAGGGCAGGGTTAAAAAAGAGAGGGCAAAACGGGAAATGGCCAAGCTGGGGGCCCAGGAAACCAAGGGTGAAGAGAGGAAAAGCGCCCCAAGTCTGGGACAAAAACAAGAGGCCCCACGCCCCAACCCCCACTGATATGGGGCCCCACTGATTTAAAAAGGGCCCCTGGGGCCCATGGAAACCTAAAAGCTCTGCCCGGCCCCCCAAATCGCGGGGGAAGAGCTGAAGGTCGGGCAAAGGGGGAAGTCAGGAAAAAGTAAAGGTCTGGGGAAAAGGGGGGGATTTGGGGGGTATCCCTTGGCCCAAGGGTCCTTTTCCCCCTGAAAATGGTCCAGGTGCACCCCCGGTCCAAACACCCCTGTCCAAAAATTGGCCTTTGGTGTCTATTTCCAAAAAAAAACAAGGTTTGCTCCGGGGGTTTTCCAAACAGTTGCAACCCAAGATATCCCAAAATAAAAATTCTCAAAAAGGAAAAAAAACACAACCCGGGTAGAGTAATAAAAGGTCCCCCACCAAAACTTACCCCAAAAAGCCCCCCCCCTTTTCCCCTTTCCCAAACCCCCCTTTTCCAATTGGTTTTTTCATACGCTCCCAAAAGGGTGGGAAACGTTTAATATTTTCCTTGTTTGTGTAGATCTCTTTCAGGGGGCCAGAAGCCTTCCCGATCCCAAAAAGCCACTGCAAAAGCTACAGCAAAAAAACTAATGACAAAAAATTTTTCTGGGGGGTTTTTTTTTAAAGTGAGATTTTGGGGAAAAGGGGACAGAGGTACCCATTTAAGGGAAAGAGGTAATGCAACATGCAAGGGCAGTTTTTTTAGGGGAAAAGTAAAAGCCCTTTCCACACCCAAAACCCCCCAAATCTAGTGGAAAAAATAGAACATTGAAGGGGAACTCTGAAGCTAAAAATTCAAAAGGCCAGTGGGGGAGTTGGAAAAACCTTGGACAGAGTGCTTGCCATTAGCATTTCTTTTCAGTCAGGTTTTTAACCCCAAAATTTTTAAAAAAAAAAAAAATTGTCTCCTTTTTGAAGTTACTATTTGGGGCAGCCCCCAAGGGTTTGGGGCTTTACTTCCCACCCCCAAACCCCTACAGCTTCAAATTTGGGGAGTCCCCACTTTTTATGTCCAAAATCTGCACAAAAAGGCTCTTACCCAATAACATAAACCAAATCTATGATTTAATTCCAGAACCCAAAAAGCCAAGGGGCCTCATTCTTTTGACCAGGTGATTGGTAGTTGTGAAGAGGGGGGTACCAGAAAAAACCCCTAGGGAAACCCAAATTTGAATTTGGTTTCCCTTTCCGGTTCTCCCCACCACAGACACCTCAGTAAAAAATTGAAGGAAAGCGAATGGGTCCCCTTTCAAGCCACGTAAAAAGTTCCCGGAAAGGAAGGAAAGATTTTTGCTCTTGGATGATTGGGGGTATTCCCCTTTTAGCCTCAAACCCGGGGGGGCTGGAGCTGGGAACTCAAAATGAGGAAGTGGGAAAATATTTGGGTTTTAACCCCTCCAGGCCATCTCCCAACCTTTCCCATTTGATTTTTCGAAAAGGGGGTTTCCAAATTTAATGGGACAAAAACCAAAGGGGGAAAGAAATGATAAATTGGTTTTCCAAAGGGGGGGCCCCGGGGGGTAACATACCAAACGTGTAAACCCGACCAGGGGAAAGAAAAACCCGCAAAATTTTGGTCAGATGCAGGTTGGGAAAACAGGGGATTCCCTGGGGGAAAACACACCAAAAGGAAGCTATGACCCGGGTTTTGTCAGACAGGTGCAACCCCTCTTTAGAAAGGGGTGGGTATTTTAAAGGGGTCACCCCCCAAATGGGGGTTTTGATCCCAAAAAAAGATTTAGGTAAGGAAAACCTGTTTAAACCCCAAGTAATAAAACCCTAAAAAAGACCCCCCACCCCGGGGGATGAAGGCCTATAGTATTAGGGGTTGTAAAGTTTCCCACCAAGGGGCACACAAGAAAATTTTTTGGGTTTAAAAACCTTACAAAAAACCAGTTTAAAATGAACCGGAGACCAGACCCACTAAAACCCCCATTACCCATTTAGATCTCACCTTTCATTAGAGGAAGTTTATTAAAGTTTAAAACCTCTAGAAAAGGTTACACAGAAAAAAAACGAGTGGCTAAATTGGGTGAGGGAAAAATGCCCCTGCCAAAAAAACAAAGAACAAAAATTTTTCGCATGTGCCCAACAGCTAGGCCAAAACTTTTTGGGGGGGCAATCCCCATTTTAAAAAAAAATTGAGGATGGGGAAAAAAAAAAGGGGTTTTTCCTTTTTTAAACCTGTCCCTATTTTCAACCCTCATTAACCCCATAGATGACAATATATGTAACAAACCAGCACAAAAAATATCCAGCAGGGAAAAGGGGGGAATCAGATTTCCCCCCAGAGTTTGGGGGCATAAACCAGGGAAAATACACCTGTTTCCAAAGAAAAAGGGGAAAAGGAAAGGTAGGTGGGGAAAATTTTTAAACCCGGAAATTTTTTTAAGTTACCCCATCTGCAGACAAGGTAAAAAAAGTATGAGGCTAAATTTGGTTTTTAACCAAGTGTGGCAAGAACTTTACCTTTTGGTGGTGGGGTGGGATTAAGAAGGGTTAAGGGGCCAAGAATTTGGAATCCCGGAAATGGGTGGGAGTTGCCCCCTCGGGGGCAAAAACCTTTTGCCCTTCCCCAAAAAATCTCTTTAGACAAAAAAACATCTAGAAATTAAAACCAAATTTAAGTACTGAAGGTTTTTATAGAGAGGGAAAAAAGGAAAATTTTAAACCCCAAGGGGGGCTTTTTACAAAAAAAATCTATATAGACAACAATTTGGGGTCCCCAGAGGAAATGCCTAAAAATTTCCCAAGGCCAAAGGGAAACAGATGCAGCTGGTTTTTTAAAACGTTTTTCTTTTTGGGGGGGTTTAAATAAAAAAAGTAGAATTTGGGTAAATTATATCTATTTTAAACAAACAGGATTCAAATTTAATTTTTCTAGAGATTTCAATAAGAGGTTTTTTCTGACCAATAGGGCCCCCTCTTTGATGACATGGCAAAAAAAGGGGTGGCACTAGAACAACTTTTTGGCAAAAAAAGGGGGGTTTGAAAAATTTTTGGGAACTTATTGTTGTACTTCATCCCAAACAATACAGCTCCTGATGGTAGGGGTCACCAAGGTTTTGGGAAGGACTGACAACCCTATCTGAGGAATTTGGGCGGGAAATTCTGGTATCGAGAACCCCTTCACTGACTGGCTGGAATCAGGGTTTTTGGAAAATTTGGAGCCATCTAGTGTCCAGTTTGCTGATATCAGTTGCAGTGGTCGCAGCAATATTCATTACTTGTGGATGTTGCTGTATCCCCCTTACTCGAGGATTCCTCCGAAGAATGGTTGATGCCTCCGTGAATAATACTATGTATGTGAACATACCACCCTGTGAAGAATGCCATGGAATCTACCAAAATGTATAAACTTTCTGGACATTTCCCTTTGTGATTTGTGATGATAGAAGTAGCGCTGTCTGACACTGATTCCCCCCCATGACAAGGATAAGTACTACATGTACCCAGAGATTACACTTCCAGATATTAAGTGTGACCTGGAGTATTGTAGACTTAGGGTAAGGAAGGGCAACTTAGGGGTTTATCGGGGCCGCCCTTTTCGGGGCGATGTCTCCGACTCCACTTAGAAAGGGAGAGCAGAAAGGGAGAGATTAGGAAATCCATCAAGGGGAGGATGTCAGATGTCAGACAGTGGTACTTCATCACAAAAGGGGGGAATTGTTAAGGATGAAATTAAAAATGTAGTTTGGTTATTAGAGTTAAGGAGTTAGTTCCTAGGTACTTTTCCTCTCATAAGATTTAAAAGCTGACTTGTACCCTAATAACTGTTTTAATCACAGATTGCTATTTAAAACTTTGGTGTGACAACAGAACAATAAAAGCTAATACATGATACCTCAATGAACAACTTCATTGCGAAAAAATCACCCCAATAAAAACCTAAAAACCCTGGTCCCTTTGAAAAGAACCTTAACAGGTATAAATCTGCTTTATTAACATGAAGTAACAGTTTAATATCTTCTATGTATTAAGAATCAATGATCATTCTATCACAAAATGATTGGTTCATTGGCTGTTGAGATGGCAGATTAAAAGTAAGACCTCATAACATCTCCTAATTTGCATCTGCACAATGTTGCTAGGCATTTATCTGAGAACGAACATTCCTGAACTTGTCTCTATATCGGCCAAGAGAGGAATTTCTTTGGTTTCTTGATATAACTTCTCGCTGAAGCAGGCAGTGCATCCGATCCAAGTAAAGCTGTGTGAAAAATATCTGATACTTCGATAAAGATGTATAGCAGTAAAAGAAGTTTAAACAAACTATCTGATGAGCTTAATAAGAATGTAATGATGAAACAGATTTTGATGTTTTTTCCTTAACGGGGTTTTGCCACCATGTAATGTTGACGTGGTATACCTCCAAAATGGGTATTTAATCATTTTTTTAAATATATGTGATTAAAAAAAAGTGAAAACTCTGAGAGCTACAGCATTTCTCCATCCCCCTTAGTTACATCAAAGCTTTCCCTAGTCACGACCCAGGAGCTGACAGGCCGCACTTGCGTGAAACACTTCTTATCTGATGACAGGCAAAATGAATGAGCTTTTAAGGCACCGGGTAGACAGTGCAGTCTGAGGCTGTCTTGCTGTATTGAGAATCCACTGTACTCTTTATTATTTCACTTAAGTTTTGAGACGCTCCCTTGGATTCCTCACTCCTCACTCAACCCCTCCCTCTCTCCCCTGCAGATTCATGACTCAGCATGATTTGTATATATCCTGCTCCCATGCTGACAGGAGGTAGGTAACTGGCGTCTTGGCAAATCCCCTTTAAATCATCAACTTGACACCCACAGCATAAGTTTTTTATCGGATTTTCGGCAGGTTTAGTATTTATCCGACTGCAACCTGTACCCCATATACAGCAATAAAAAATCCATGCCATAGTCTACAAAGCATAGATTTTTTCCAGTAGGTTTTGAAATCTGCTCGATTCTGCCAGATTTTCAAACCTGCCAGATCTTGCGCCTGATTGCCGTCAGATTCTCATACATTCAATATACAGGGCCGACGGCAAATCCGAATAAAACAACCGTGATGTTAAAATGCCATCAGATTTTGGACAGTATTTTAACATTGCTGTGTAGACATAGCCTAATTCATTCATGGTTTTGGCTATTAAAACTGCATCTAAATACCTGAGCGCACACTCTTAGTTACTGAAACAAAGTAATTATGCTTTATTTACAGAAGACTCCAGAAAAGTATTAAAGGGGTTATCCCACAATCCCCATCTATTACCTCTCCACACTGTCCACAATATTCTTTTTGTATAAATTCTTCACCAATTTCTTTTTATAGTTGTCCAGAGCCTTCACTGTCTACTGCCAAATTGTAACACTTAAAGGGGTTGTCTCGCTACAAAGAATAGCTTTCAAATTGTAGGGAACACAAAATAAGACATTTTCCAAATATATTGCTTTGTTCCTCTGTTTTCCCTAAGGAGTTTTACAAGTAAATTTTTATGACCTCCCTGGCTATTTCAGTTCCCTCAAGTAACTGACTTGTAAAAAATTTTCCCCCCTGCTGTTTGTTCAATGAGATAAACGTGAGTGATGTCATCACACAGGTTTTGGCAGTGTCCTGTGCTGCTCACATAAAAAGCTTGATTTATGTAAAATAAACAGAACTTTGAATAGGGCTTTGTTTTGGGGGATCAGATAAGAAGCCCTGTTAGTAGTTTGAGAAGCTAATCTGATCAAATTTAAAGGCATCTGAAAGCACAGCAGGGATGGAGCTGTACAAGCATGGAGCTGTATGCAAATGAGTCAGTCTGAACCAGGAAGTGACAGAGTATTTCATTCATGCATTCTCTGAAACTCTGAAGGGAGACAACTCCTTTAAGGTCAATACCTGTCCCTAATGGGGCTCATATTCAAGTTTCCCTATAACAGACAATTGGTCCATTTTTGTTCAAAGACATAACTGTGGTAAATGTAAGGATATTTTCACATGCATTGTGGGATTGCGGTGGAAGATTTTTTGTTGTAATTCCATTGTTCTCCACAGACAACAAATCTTTTTTGCAATTGGGAAGCCTTTTTTATCTGCTACAAAAACAGATAGCGATAGGAATGCAGGTATATATTATAGCACAAAAGTTCTATTTATTTTCATATGTCAAACTTCAACATATAACATTCACTGTGCATGAACCATGCTACTTGCGTTATACAGCTATAGTCCGTGGTGACCAGTTAGTCCAAGTAGAATGAACGTTATTCCTCCGGTGGCATCCACAATGTTTGAGAGCTCAATAGTAGAGTGAAACAGACAGACGGAGGCCACACATGAGCGTACAACGTTTCAAGGAGGTCCTTTCCCTATCTCAAACATGTATGCTCAACTTCTCAGCCTTCCTTTTATACTATCCGCATCACTTAAAACATTACAACATGTCGATGTAACACATTATCATATTAAAAATAACAAATTAATAACCAGATCTTATGAGCAAATCCTAAAAAAAAACCTTAAGGTGAAATTCTCGTTCAACCCTGATGGCGCAAGACTATTCATAGCATATATCCAAGCTGTCTCTCCTTGTAGGAGGCGTGTCTCTAAATTTTGTCCGTCTCTACACCTGACCTCTTCTAAAATACACCATCGCAATTCTGAGATGTTATGATTAAACTCTTGCTGTGGCTCTGCTCAAAGTGCCCGTTCTAAGTGTAAATTAAAACCAGAATCCACAGGTATGTAGCTCCACGGAATTCCTTCTTCTCATCTGACGAACCATATTTTTTCTCATTCACAGGTATGTTTCTCCTTATGAAGAACTACTGCTCCCATCCTCCATGTGATGTGTGTTTCTCCTTATGAAGAACTACTGCTCCCATCCTCCATTTGACATATATTTCTCCTTATGAACAACTACTGCCCCCATCCTCCATTTGATGTATGTTTCTCCTTATGAACAATTACTGCTCCCATCCTCCATTTGATGTATGTTTCTCCTTATGAACAACTACTGCTCCCATCCTCCATTTGATGTAGGTTTCTCCTTATGAACAACTACTGCTCCCCTCCTCCATTTGATGTTTGTTTCTCGTTATGAACAACTACTGCTCCCATCCTCCATTTGATATATGTTTTTCCTTATGAACAACTACTGCTCCCATCCTCCATTTGATGTATGTTTCTCCTTTGATGTTTATCTGTAGTATAGTCATAACTTGTTATCACAATGCCATCTTCTCTACCCCAATTCCTTGCTGTGTGCATGGGGCCAGTTCACCTTGTAATCTTGTTTCCTATTCTCCCCCTACTCTGCTAATTAACTGGCTCCACCCCTCCCATTTCTTGTTCACATCTGATTGTCTACTTAGGATGTTACTCAGCATAGACAAGCACAGTAGTCACGTGCGGCCCTTCTCAAAGTGCCCGTTCTGAGTGTGAATTAAAACCAGAATTTGACCAGGATTGAACAAGGATTGCAAAGTAACAGATAATTAATCTTTTCCATTCATAGCTTTCTAACCTGGCTCACACTATGCTTTTCCTTCCCACCATTATCTCTATCTCCACTTTCCTTGCACTAACTGCCTATCGCCAAACACCTTCACTGGGCAATGAGCTCTACATTTCTCCATGCATTCTACCCTCTCACCTGTCTGCTGCCACCAACCTCTTCCCCACTGTTAATGCCCTCCATACCAAACAAACCCTGCCAAACTACAGTCTATCCTTCTCCCACCTGCTCACTCTCTCTCTCTCTGCTGCTCCTTGCTGCTGGGGACATATCCCCTAATCCAGGGCCCCCCCAGCACATTTCCACCATTATCTCTCCCTTTTCTAACATTTGACCACTTCTAATTCCGTTAAACTCTTCAACCTGAAGCACATCCCTCTGACCCCTGCTCCCCCTTTCCTTCCCCTTGGAGCTCTCTGGAATGCACGGTCTGTATGTAATAATCTGTACTACATACATGACTTGTTCATCTCAAGAAATTTACTCTTTCTCGGACTGACTTAAACATGGCTTACACCCTCTGACACAGTCTCTCCTGCTGCTCTCTCTGTTGGCAGCCTCCAACTTACCCATTCCCCTCTCCCTGGTAACAAGCATGGAGGAGGTGTTGGCCTCCTCTTGTCTGACACTTGTTCCTTCGTCCCCTCTCCACCTCTGCCTTCCCTCACACTCTCCTCCTTTGAGGTGCACTCTATCCGCATCTACGCCTCCTCCCACCTCCAAGTGGCTGTTGTCTACGGACCACCAGGCCCTGCAACTGCCTTCCTTGACCACTTTACTTCCTGGCTTGTCCATTTTCTCTCTACTGACATCCCTACTATCATCATGTTAGATTTTAACATCCCAATCGACACCCCCCACTCTGCTTCCAACAAACTCCTTTCACTCTGCTCCTCCTTCAACCTCTCACAGTGGACCTCTGGAGCCACTCACAAAGACGATCACACACTGGACTTAATTTTCACCCGCTTCTGCCCCTATCTGACTTCTCCAACTCCTCCCACCCTTATCTGACCAAAATCTGCTTACTTTTTCCACCATCTCCACCCCACATGCCCCTCTGGTCTCACACTTAGTACACCCCGCAGAAACCTACAAAATCTTAACTCGTGCACTCTCTCTGACTCTCTTGCACCCCTCTCTACCATATCCTAACTTAATGACCCAGACACAGCCACCGCCTTTTACAACCACAACATCGCCACCACCCTTGATTCTGTCGCTTCTTTCACACACAACAAAACCCGCAAAATTAACAGACAACCCTGGCACACAGCCTCCACTAAACAACTAAGGCGAGCTTCCAGAATTGCCGAACGCCGCTGGAAGAAAATCCACTCCACCGCTGACTTCACCTCATACAAACAATCACTACATACATTTAAATCTGAACTCACACTAGCCAAGAAGGATTATTTCACCACTCTCATATCCTCCCTGTCTAACAACCCCAGACAACTTTTCAACACCTTCAACTCTCTCCTCCGTCCACCAGCACTGCCTCCCCCACCTATCCTTTCTGCAGATGACTTTGCCATTTACTTCCTACACAAAATCAACCTCATCAGAAACAGCTTCAGCCCACAGTCCCCAGCGCCCTCCTCTATATCTGCACCAATGCTCTTACCCTTAACTTGCTTCCCCAACTGTTACTCACGACAACCTTTCCTCAATTACTGTCCAAATCCAACCTCACTACCGGTAATCTTGACCCACTGCCATCCCACCTCATCCCAGACCTTAGCACTGTTACCATTACATCCCTTACCCTCCTGTTCAACCTATTGCTAACCTCTGGCAGCTTCCCTTCCCCTTTTAAACATGCTACTATCACACCTATCCTTAAAAAACATCCCTTGACCCCTCCTGTCTGTCCAACTATTGCCCCATCTCTCTGCTTCCTTTTGCATCCAAATTACTTGAGCAGCACGTCTATCTTCAACTTTCCTCTCATCTTTCCACCAACTCTCTCCTTGACCCACTACAATCTTGTTTCCGACCCCACCACTCTACCTAAACCACTCTAACCAAGGTCACCAACGACCTAGTAACTGCCAAAGCCTCACGCCACTACTATGAGCTTCTCCTCCTAGACCTGTCCTCAACCTATGACACTGTCGACCACTCCATCCTGCTACAAACCCTCTCCTCCCTCAGCATCATGGACTTGGCTCTTTCATGGATCTCCTCATACCTCATTTAGCAGACATTCAGCGTCTCTTATTCTAGCTCCACCTCCTCCAGGTTTTCAGTCCTGGGCCCACTACTCTTCTCTCTCTACACTCTTGGCCTCGGTCAGCTCATAACTTCACACGGCTTTCAATACCACCTGTATGCGGGCGACACACAGCTTTACATCTCTGGCCCAGATGTCACCTCTCTTCTCTCCAGGATCCCAGAATGCCTATCATCCATTTCGTCCTTCTTCTACTCCCGTCTCCCAAAACTAAATGTGGAGAAAACTAAACTCATCATCTTTCCACAGTCCCACTCCATCCCTCCACCTGATCTCTCTATCTTAGTCAACGGTTATACACTCCCACCTGTTCCACAAGTCCGCTGCATTGGGATAATCTTCGACTTCTCTCTGTATTTAAAACCACATATCCAAGCCCTTACTTCTGCCTGCCGCCTCCCCCTGAAAAATATCTCTCGCATCCGCTCATTCCTCAACCTCGACTCTACAAAAATGCTGGTCCATGCCCTTACCATCTCTCACCTAGACTACTGCCACATACTTCTCTGTGGCCTCCCGTCTAGCACTCTTGCTCCCCTTCAAACCATTCTTAACTCTGCTGCCCGTCTTGTCCACCTCTCTCCTTCTCTGCCTCTCCCCTCTGCCAATCCCTTCACTGGCTACACATTGCCCAGCAAATTCAATTCAAGTTACTAACCATAACCTACAAAGCTCTCCATAACCTCTCCTCTCCATACATCTCTGCCTTAATCTCCAGATATCTCCTCTCTCGCAATCTCCGCTCCTCACTGGACCTTCTTCTCTGCTCTCCTCTTATCAGTTCCTCACATAAACATCTCCAAAACTTCTCCCGTGCTTCCCCCACCTTCCTGAACTCACTGCCCCAAAACATCAGATTCTCCTCCACCTTCCCCATGTTCAAAAGCAACCTGAAAACCCACCTCTTCAGGACTGCCTGTAACCTACAATAACCTAGCAGCCACTGTGCTAACCCAAAAACATGTCTGCCCCTCACCTTCTGTCTCTTTCCTCCTCCACTGTAGATCATAAGCCCTCGCGGGCAGGGCCCTCACTCCCTCTGTGCCAGTGGTAAGTCATTCACTGTTATCATTGTACTTGTTTGAAATATGTTATGTATGTAACCTCCCTTTTTGAATGTACAGCGCCCTGGAATCAATGGCGTTTTAAAATAAATAATAATAATAATAATAATATTAATAATAATAATAAAAACTCTCACTATTAGTTAGCATTTTGCTTTATTTCTTTTTAATTAATCTAATGCTCGAGCGGCTTTTGCTCAGTCTCAATTTTATACGACGCACGGTTTGGCCATCATAGCCTTTACCGCATGGCCACTTAAGCAGATAAATGACACCTTTAGTGTCACATGTAAAAAAAACTTTCAACAATATTTTTCTTCCCTGCATAGGGTGCATCACAAACGGACCCCTGATAATTGAAAATTGTAGGAGGTAGTAAACAAACAACATTAGCCCCTAAACGAAAAGGAACATATCCTGGCTTGAATTGCCAACATTGCAATTCAATTATCAGGGTTCCGTTTGTGATGTACCCTACGCAGGGAAGAAAAATAGTCTTGAAAGTTTTTTTTACATGTGACACTAAAGGTGTCATTTATGAAAGGTGTCATCCAATGTGCATTTTTTACTAGGAAGTTGCACTACTAGTGAATGGATGGATGAACAATTGCAGTGAGTTGCACTTGTTAAATTTCTCCCATGTAGTATTGGGCCTACTACTAGGAATACTTCATTGTCTCAACTTTTTAAAAGCTTTTCTACATCCTTTGATGTGCTCTAACAGACAACATGGTGCAGTAGATAGAGCACATCAAAGGACATAGATATTACCCTAAAGTAAAACTTTGCCAAATTCATACAAATAAGAGAAGATGCATGCAATACATATTATAATATACACTACAGTACCCCTTACTTACTTTAAATGGCATAGTACATGAAATATTCTATGCAGGTTCAACACAGCTTAATCTCTATTAAAATAGCTGAAATCAAGTAACTATACTACATAATCATGTAGTTTTAGTTTGTAAACAGAATCCTGTATTCGGTGTGTGACCACATAAATGACTCACTAAATTAACCTATTGACACTACAATGCAGTAACATAATGTGCATGTCATGATTGTGCCTGACACACCCTCAGCTTTTTGCTCTGGTCGCTGGTCATGGACATTGCGGCAAAAACCGTGGATTCTGACATAACACCTTACATTTATATTTTCTAGTGTGAACTTGGTCTTCCTCCCTTCATTCTTGATTGATTCCTGGCCAACGCCCGTGGTCAGGAATCTTCCAGCACTCCACTGGTTAATCTTGCTCTTTGTTGGTTTCTGTTAATTGACAGCCCTTTGTTCCTATTAAGTCTTCTGTTACTTCCACCCATTACCTTCATCCTTTTGGTTGCTGGCAGGTATTTAAGGGCTGTTATACCTCTTCCCTTTGCCTGCTATAGGTTTTGCTCCCGGTAGTTTGCTCGTTATTTTGCCTGCTGCTCTTTACTGTTACCTGACCTTTGGCTTCGCTTCTGACCATTCATCTGCCTCCTGTATCTCTACCGCATCTCCCGGCTGTTACCTGACCTGTTGCTTGGACTCCGGGTATCCCTTGCCTCACTTTTTTGTACTTCGCTGCCAGTTCTGTTACCGACTTTGGACCGCCTTACCATGTGTATTTGTTCTGTGTTTGTTTGTCCTTGTCTTTGTTGCACCTTGATTAGTGCAGCCATCAGTCTTCTGGTTGGGGCCGGCCTATTAAGGAGTCAGGTTCCCCAAAAGGCAGGGACAGGGTCTGGGACCAGTGTGAGGGCCTCACTTATCTGTGTCTTGGTGTGTGTCCCTGACCATTTCCTCACATTGTAGTAGGCCATGACAAGTGGTCTACCTGTTCCAGCAGTAATGCACTTGGATTTGCCGATAAACAGTCATACACGTGTAGCTTTATACAGTTGTAGTGCGACACGCCTCCAGCCCCCCCTCCCCTTCCACGATCTTACAAAGTACCGCAGGCGCTTTGCAATGTGCCTGAAATTGGAGTGCGCCTAGTTAAAAATAGAGTAAATGGGGTTGAGCTCATTTTCGGGCTAATAAGACGCAAGACTTCTGCCGCAGCCCCGTTCATACATGTCAACCATATCTTGGTTACCATATTTTTTGGACTATAAGACGCATCTAGGTTTTAGAGGAGGAAAATAGGAAAAAAGAATTTGAATCAAAAAGTCTGGGTTGACTTGGTTGGATAGATTTTACTTTTTGATCTCTTTTTATTCCAATTTTCTGGGGATATGAAATGACCAAAAGACCACAATTTTGACGTTTGGATTTTTTTTTTCTTTTTCGGTGTACAGCATACGGGATAAATGATGTTATAATTTAGTAAATTAAACTTTTATGGATGTGGCAATACCAATTATGTGTAACTTTTTATTTTTTTATTTGTAAGATGGCAAAAGTGGAGTGATTTCAACTTTAAAAGGGTTTTGCCACAAAGTAAAATTGACATGGGAGCTTGCAAATGAAATAAAAAAACATTTTCACCATTCATTATTATTAAAAATTCTGCACCGTTTTTGTTTTAGCTGCTCCTTTAGTGATCCATTGTTTACAGCACATCTCCAGGGGATACAACCAGTGCTGAGAGCTCCTCACTCCTGGTCAGACATGGACAGACATCACCTCTCCTCTCAGGCCGCTACTGAGTGTTCAAACCCCAGGTGTTGTCACTCTACTCCCATCCTCTGTACTCCTTAGTAATTAGTCAAACAGTGCACATAAATCAAACAGAAACCTCAATTAGGTTTGTGCAGGGATAAAGAGAAAAAAAAAAAAAAGTTTGGTTCCTGCAAGGAATTGAACCTAAGACCCTTGTGCTGTGAAGCAAAAACATTACCTTTCAGCTACTCACAATACTTTACATAAACAGACCTTTCTTTGACTAGAGAGAGGAAAGGCCTGGTGATGTCAGCTTGTTGGGTCACATGATAAGCAATTCGAACAAATCACACACGCCCCCTTCTGAGCACAAATAGCTGAAGAGCTGGATGCAGAAGGTATGAAATGAGATTGTGGCAAAACCCCTTTAATATTTATTTTTTTAACTTTTTTTTATTTTAATACTTAGTTCCCCTAGAGTACTTGACCACTATAGGCAGAATGTCTTGTACTATATGCAGCAGTACTATTGTATTGCTGTACATCGGATTTTCATTCATTCATTACCTATTACACCCTGCTATAATTACATTGCAGGGAGTGGTTGATCGGATGGAGGAACAGCTAGATGCTGTGGCTGCGATTGCCACTGCATTTTAAGTGTTAACAGCAGGGATGCAGTCTGCTCCATCCCTGCTGTTAGTGGTGGCTTCCAGCTGTACTGATCAGCCACATGCTGCTGCTGTACAGAGCACTCTTGGGCCAGCACCAGCCTAGAGAGGAGCGATGCTGCGGGAAGCCTGCAACAGGGTTTAAACCCTTAAATACCGCTGGTGGCTTCCTGCAGCATCGCTCCTCCTCACCCTCCTGCTAGCCCAAGAGAGTGCTTTCGCATGTGTCTTATAGTCCGAAAAGTATGGTATCTTATGACCATTGTAGCCTCCACTGCGAGGGTCCTCATCAATCAACAGAAAAGAGTTCACTGCAGTACTCAGCAGGACAATGCACTGTGCCAGTTACTGTAGCTCAGTTTATTCATGTGAACAGAGCTGAGCATGGCACAGCCACACTTTTATTAACAACATATTTCCATAGTTCAGTTCAACAAAGACATGTCCATCAGATACAACAAAGGAGAGGGAGAATATGTGACTGAATAGAAGGAGTATTGGTAACATTAATTTATTGTCCTCACTACTCATTCAGTGGAAGGTTAGAAACCCATAAGGCATGATCCATTCTGTTGCAAATCAAAAATTGTCCTTTCTTTTCCGAATTAATTGGATCAACATTGAAAACAAGAATGTTATTTGTTGCAAAAGTATTAATATAATTTATTTCTAAGTAACAATGCATGATTTTGTCACGCTGTCACCTGTTGCTGTCGAGACCAGCTACTTAGAGAGCTACCGTGTTTCACAGATTTACAGTTTCTGTGATAAAAAAAGGCTCGTCCTCTCTGGAGATTGAACTTTTTTAAATTTACAATGGAGAAAATACCCCTTTTGTTTTGAGGTTTTTATGTTAGAAATTTTAACTATATTTTTATGAAGGCTATTTATACATTTATATTATTGCACAAAAGTTTTAGGCAGTGTGGAAAAAATGGTTTTCCTAAGACTGCCAGAAGAGAAGTGAATGATATCACCTCATAGGCATCTTTAGTACTGGGAGGTGTGACAGGGGAAACCACATTGTATTAATGCCGATTAGGAAGGTAGGCGAAGGTTGTAGGATACCAGGTTGATCTGCTGTAGGATAGAGAAAGGACCAAGATAGCTTGGAACAAACTTCAAACTAAGTACTCAGAGGCGGATGTGCTTGGACGATGAGCCAAACCAGGTTGATGAGTAGGTGGTGCTCTACGTCCCTTGTCAGCTTATCTGTTAAAATGAGCAGAGGTTTGAAGTAAATTTAGATGGGCAAGTTGTCAGATTTGAAGGAAGTCGCATACTAGGCCATTGGCAGCAGGAACTACCGAGGAAGTAGTTAGTGACAGAGGAAGACGTGGGTGCTATCCAAACACCAAGGAGAAAGGAGACGTCACAGAAGATTCGTTAAGGTGGTTATTGTAAACAAACTTTGCCAAGGGCAGCAGAGATACCTATTAATTTTGCGGTGCAGAAGCAAATTGGTGCAGATAATTCATCAGAATTTGGTTGACTCGTTCCACCTGGCCCTTGGACTGAGGATGAAAAATAATAAAAAATCCAGTAAGATTTGCTGAAGAGAACACGGGGCTCGGCAAACATTCAAGGTGAACTGTACTCTTCTATCCAAGATGATGTTTGTAGACATCCCTTGTAGACGTAAGATGCTGCAAGAACAAGGTTGCCAGCTGTGGTGCTGATTGGAGATCAGGCGGAGGTATAAAATACACCATTTTGGAGAAACAGTCCACAATGACCCAGATAACTAAACATCCAGCGGAAGACGGGAGGTCAGTCGTGAAGATCCATTGCAACGTGGATCAAGGGTACTTCTGGCACCGGTAGAGGCAACAGGAAACCAGCGGGTCACAAATGAGAGCTCTTAGTCCCGGCATAGTTGGAAAAAGTGGCCACAATGTCTTTGACGTCTTGCTCGAGGGAGGGCCACCAGTAATGTTGCGCGATCAGATTAAGGGACCTGAAAGGCATGACCCCAGGCCAGAATCCATTTTCTTAGATGAAAGTCCTACCCGAAGGGACCTCCTGCAACTTGATGGGTGCTGCAAGAACAAAGCGGTCTGGAGGAATAAGGTGTTGAGTATGAGGCGCAACATCTGCGGCATCCAGGACTGTGGATAGTGCATCTGCCTTAATGTTCTTGGCAGCTGGAAAAAAGTGAAGATTAAAGTTGAAACAGGAGAATAACAACAACCAGCAGGCCTGGTGAGGGTTCAAGCGATGAGCTGTCTGTAGGTAAAGAAGATTCTTATGGTCCATGGAGATTGTTACGGGATGAAGAGCGCTCTTGAACACGCTTTATGCCAAGAGTGTTCAAAGCAGTAATCAAAGCAAAAGGTGGCTACTCTGAAGAATCTAGAATATAAGACTATTCTCAGTTGTTTTTACCTTTTTTTGTAAAATATATAATTCCACATGTGTTAATTATAGTTTTGTTCAGAGTATTTTTATAGTCATGAAAATAAAAAAACGTTGGAATAAAGGTGGTTCCCAAACTTTTGGTCTGTACTGCATATTATATATTTTATATATTATAATATGACATATTATTGATTAATTATTATTTATATATATATCAATTTATTATATTATATATATTATATATATATATAAATAATATATGTGATATAATATTATATATTTGTATATATAATATATATATTGTTTATATATATATATATATATATATATATATATATTATATATATATATATATATATATAGATATAGATAGATAGATAGACAGCATAACTTATAAAGTGTTGGTGGCTGTGATTACACTTACTTCCTCTCGGCAGGAGGGTGAGGAATGCTGGCTGGGAGCTCGAGCTGCGCTCATGACGCTTGAGTAGACGGAGCGCTGCCATCCCTTCCTGTGTGTCTCTGAAGACACCATCCTCCCCCGTGCACAGAGCTGACTGCCGGATGCTGATGCTTGTTTCAGCTGTGATGGTCTGTATGACCTAGCGACCGCAGCTGTGTGGCATGGGGAGCTCTTGGGCCCCCCTGGCTACGGGACCCGGTTGCAATTGCAACTGCTGTGACCCCTGTAGCTACGCCAATGCTTGTCATGAAAACTATGAGCGACATGCATGAAATTTGGTGTTAACACGCCAAATTTCATGCGCCTACCATTAGGTGTAGAAGGCGCCTTATTTATGAACCCGCGACAGTTCAGATCAGGTGTACCACTTTGAAAGTAGTATACCTGTTTCAGCTGTGATGCGCCTAGAAATGCCGTAGCAAAGCTACATATTTGTAGCTTCGCTACGGTTCCAGTTAGCCCCACCTCCTGCACGCCCCCGAAGATCGGGCGCATTACAAAGCGCCGCAGGCGCTATGTAATGCACCCCGGGGTGGTGTACAGGAAATTTTTAAATGTATGAACGGGGCTGCAACTGATATCAGGCTGAAAAGACACAAGATGTCTGGCTCAGCCCTGTTCATACATGTCGCCCTATATGTCTATACAGTGATCCCTTAAATTACAATATTAATTAGTTCTGGAACAACTGTTGTAAGTACATTTTTTGTAACTTGGGGCCATAACTCTGGAAAAAAAGTATTTGCTTCCAAGGTCCATAGAGGTATGTTCACATGGCGTTTACCAATCTGTTTTTCAATCTGGAAAACACTGTGTAAAACATATCCAAACACGTACCCAAAGTATAGTGTCTCGTACGTGTTTGGATACATTTTCTGTGCAGCAGAAATGATCAGATCCATTTTACGCATCCGAAAAACACAAATCGTCTAAATGACGATGCGAGTTATACATTGCTTTCAATGTAAAATCACACTGAATATTTATTATGTTTTGGGGTTCGTTTTTCAGTACATAAAACATACTCGAAAACATATTCAAAAACACCTTGTCCAACGTCACGTTGGATACGTGTCTGATACGTTTTTCGAATACGTTAATTAATGTATTGAAAAGCAGTTTTTGGATACATATCGGATTCGTTTTTCAATATGTTCAATAATAGATACCCCGTAAAATTAAATAAGTTAATTTTTAACATAAAAATAACAAAATACACCTCTCTAATAATATGATTTAAATGAAACACATCACCACAATATTTTTTAAATCAACCTATAGCAACCTAAACCCACCACATAACATGATATATTAAGAATATTAAATAATAAAAATTATAAATAAAAATATTAATAGGTTAATCTAAGCCACATGACTTAAAAAATACACCTCTCTATAGTATTTAAAGGTACTATTAACCTTTTTGAAGCAGATCATTTTACTAGAAAACCAAGGAGCATCGTGATTACGGCTGCTGAAAATTTTGAGATTGCAAGTGCAAGTTTTCTCTTTCCTCCTGGCTCCATCTTCACAGCAAGGGATCGACAAAATTGTGTTATACTGACAAATCATGAATTAGGGGATGTTCACACACCATTTTTTAGGTCCCGGGGTTGGCACCCCATGTTTTGGGATCCAAAAACGGCCCCCAAAACACTATCTAACAAGTCAGTGTAATTTACATTGCTAAAATTTTAAAAACACATACATCATTCGGACAAATAATGTTTACATGCATTTTTTGATTGTCTCAATCCGTTCAAAAAAATTTCCCTATAAATTCTTGTTTCCCATTTTATGAAAGCTTTTACCTTTTTTAAATTTTTTGGTGCTTTTGCTGCAGAAAAAGGGGCCCCAAACCACACAACACCCCCTTTGGGGGGGCGTTTTGGGGTAATTTTAGGGCTTTCGCTTTTGAATATGTTTTTCGAATCGAAAGCTTATCCAAAAATGTATTCAAAAACACTATGTGAACATCCCCTTACATTCCCTGCTAACAACTTGTTCCAAGGAACTGGAGCGACAGCGGAGGAGGTTAAGTATTGTTATTTATTTTATTTGTTTTTTTTGCGGGGTTGGGGGAAATGGGGTTGCGGGGGGTTTTTTTTTATAGTTGTTTCTAGGGGCTGGAGATTTGTGGTAACCTGTAGCAACCAAACAGAGTTGCACTTTCGCATTTTTGCCCCCATATACCCAATAAAATTTTAAGGCTCTTTCTGGTTCCGCTAGGGGAACAAAGAATTTTTTCTTATCAAAAAACCTTTTCCCCTTAAATTAAAAGGAATTAGGGGAGGGGCCCGAATTGATTCTAAAAAGTGGAATTCGTTTAAAATTTCAGGAAAAATTTCGGTTGGGGAACCAAAAGTCAAAACTTTGGGGTTCCCCTTCGGGTGAACACAGTGTGCTTTTGATTTTAAAAAATTTGGTGCGAGCACATGGCGCTACAGGGGGCCCCCAAAGCCCCCTTGGGAGGAAGAAGGGCATTGCCTCCCATGCTTGTCCCCAGAGATGAAGCCTTTTCAGGGGACCGGCGGGTTCTGTGACGTCCCCGCATATATAAGCCCCCGAGCCGCCGCTGGGGAGCTAAACACCCCTTTCCTCACTGTATGACGGGGAAAAGGTGCGGTTTTCGGGTGTTAGCGTTTTCTGAAAAAAACTGATTTTTATACAGCAAATTTTGTGGGGTGTTTGCTTGTCTCAAAAGCCCTGTTCCCTGAATTTTGCTATTTTGATTTTTTTGGGGTTATTGGATCTGAAAACCCCGGGTTTTTGGTTTTTCCACTGTGCTTGCATAAAACTTTAATTTAAAAAGTGGGTTCTAAGCCAGTTCCTGTTGTATTCTTTTAAAAAGAAAACACCCCTTTTTTTTACAAAAACAATCCCATTCATTTTTGGGCCCCGGGCGGGAATTCTTTTGGCCAATTTTACACCCAAGGGGTTAAATTTAAGCGTTGTTTTGTGGTTTTGCTGACAAAAAATTTAAACGTTTTTTAAAACCCCCCCAAATATATATTTTTTTTTTTTTTGGGGTACCCCCAAATTCACAAGAAAAAGGTTTAATTAAAAACCTGTATCTTTGTTGTGGGGGAAAGAAAACACCCCAAAAATTTGTAACACGCTACTAGTTTGTGGGGTCAATTTTTTGGGGCCAATTTACATCAGGGGTTTAATTTAAAGCGTTGTTTTGTGGTGTGCTGAAAAAAATAAACTTTTTCTTTTTAAACGCCAAATATATATATATTTTTTTGGAAAACCTAATTCAAAAACCCAAAGGCAAATTACAACTGAAATCTTTTTGTTGTGGGGCTTTAGGAAAAAAACGAAATTTGGTAACCCCGGCCAAATTTTGTTTGTGCGGCTCAATTTTTTTGGCGAAATTTACACCCAAGGGGTTAATTAAGGTGTTTTGGGGGTTTTGCTGAAAAAAAAATTAAACCGTTTTTTAAAACCCCCAAATTTTTTAATATTTTTTTTTTGGTGGGCCCTAATTTCAAAGAAAAGGGCAAATTCAACTGTATCTTTTGTTGTTGGCGTAAAAAAACACGCTTTTTGTAACACCTACTAGTTTGTGGGGCCCTCAATTTTTGGCGCAATTTACATCCAGGGGGTTAATTAAGCGTTGTTTTGTGGGTGTGTGAAAAAATTTAAAACCGTCTTTTTTAAACCCCCAAATTTATATATATTTTTTTTTGGTACCCTTTAATTCACAAGCAAGGCCCAAATTACAACTGTATCTCCTTGTTTTTGTGGCGTAAAAAACCCACCCCATTGTCCCACGAACTAGTTTGGGGGGCCCTTAAAATCTTTGGGCAATTTAAAATCCGGGGGTTTAAATTAAGCGTTGTTTTGTTTGGTGTTTGGCTGAAAAAAATTTAAAAACCGTCTTTTTTCAACCCCCCCAAAAAAAATATATTTATTTTTTTGGGTTTACCCCCCTTAATTCAAAACCCAAAAAGGGCCCCCAAATTAAAACCCCCTTGTTCTCTTTTGTGTTTTTTTGGGGGGGTAGAAAAAACACGCAATTGAAAACACGCAAACTAGTTTGTGCGGTCAATTCTTTGGCGCAATTTACATCCGGGGGTTTTTAATTAAGCGTTGTTTTGCGGGTTTGTGCTGCCCAAAAAAAAAACCGTTTTTTTTTAAACCCAAATATATTTTATTTTTTTGGTACCCCTAATTCAAAAGCAAAAGGCAAATTAAATTGTACTTTTTTTGGTGTGGCGTAGGAAAACGAAATTTTGTAAAAACGGTACTTGTTTGTGGGGGCCTTCAATTTTTTGGGCGCAATTTACCCCGGGGTTAAATTTTAAGCGTTTTTTTGCTGGTGTGCTGACAAAAATTAAGGGTCTTTTTCAACGCCAAATATATATATATTTTTTTGGGTACCCAAAAATTCAAAAGAAAAGGAAAAATTACAAACTTATCTCTTGTTGTTTTGGGGCGTAGAAAACACGCAATTGAAAACACGCTACAAAGGTTTTGCGGCTTTTTTCTTTGGCGAAATTTTAAACATCCGGGGGTTTAAATTATGCGTTGTTTTGCTGGTGTGTGACAAAAAATAAACTCCCCCTTTTTAAAGAAAAATTTATTTATTTTTTTTTTTTTACCCAAATTTCAAAAGCAAAGGCAAATTACAACTGAAATCTCTTGTTGTGTGGCGTAGAAAAACACGCAATTGAAAACACGTTTTACTAGTTTGTGCGGCTCAATTCTTTTGGCGCAATTTCATCCGGGGTTTTTAATTTTAAAGCGTTGTTTTGGGGGGGTGTGAAAAAAAAAAAACCCGTTTTTTTCAACGCCAAATTTTAAAATATTTTTTTTTGGGGGACCCTTTAATTCCCCAATCAAAGGAAAATTTACACTGTATCTCTTGTTGTGTGGCCCGTAGAAAACCCCAAAATTTTGAAACCCTCGCTCCCTAGTTTGTGCGTCATTTTTTTGGGGCGAAAATTTACATCCAGGGGTTTAATTAAAGTTTTTGTTTTGTGGGGGCTGAAAAAAAAACCCCGGGGGGGTTTTTTCCCCAAAATTTTAATTTATTTTTTTGGTGGGCCAAATTTTCAAAAGGGCCAAAGGAAAAATTTTTACAACTGTTTTTTCTTGTTGTGTGGCTTTTGAAAACAACCCCCTTTTAAACGTCCCTAGTTTGTCCCGGCCCAAATTCTTTGGGCTTTTTTACATCCAGGGTTAAATTAAAAGCGTTTTTTTGGGCTGGGGTGCTGACAAAAAAAAAGGGGGCCTTTTTCAACCCGCCAAATTTTTTATTTTTTTTTGGGTTTACCCCCATAATTTCACAAGCAAAGGAAAATTTACAACTGAAATTTTTGGGTTTGTGTGGCGTAGAAAAACAGCAATTGTAACACGCTATTTTTTTTGTGGGGTCAATTCTTTGGCGCCAATTTCCCATCCAGGGGTTAAATTTTAAGCTTTTTTTTTTGTGGTTTGCTGACAAAAAAAAACCTTTTTTCTTTTTAAACCCGCCCCAAAAAAATTATATATTTTTTTTTGGGTACCCCTAATTCACAAGAAAAGGGAAAAAATTACAACTTTTTTCTCTTGTTGGGTGGCGTAGGAAAACCCACGCAATTGAAAACACGCTACTAGTTTGTGGGGCTCAATTTTGGCGCAATTTAAACCCAAGGGGTTAATTAACCCTTTGGGTTTTGCTGGTGTGCTGACAAAAAAAAACCCGTTTTTTTCAACACCAAAATTTTTTTCCATTTTTTTTGTGCATAATTCACAAGCGAAGGTTAATTAAGTGTTTGTGTTTTACATTTATTTAAAAAAACCACAGTGCTTGAAAAGGGACAATAAAAGTTTAAAATTTTTTCCGGCCAATTTTTGGAGGGGGCCAAAAATTTTTATTTCCCAAAGGTTTCCCCAAAACTTGTTACTGGGTTTTATTTGGAGTCAAAAACAGGGTGTATTTTTTATCATTTTACAGTAAACTTTTTTCAAACAGTGTTTTTACATTTTAGGGAAAAAAAGTATGTCAGGGCAAAAGGGTGGCAAAGGGTCTGCAACTTGCGGTGGCAGTGGGACAAAACATTTCTGAAAAGGGCCCCCGGTCGCAGCACCCGCAAGGGGAGTCGCCCGCAGGGGCACTCGGTTGAGGGCCACAACTGCCGCTGTCTTCCCAGCCCCGGGCCCCGGGGGTTTTCAGAAAACCCAAGGGGGTTTTTGATTGGTTGACTAGGTCATCCTCTTCCCCCCCCGATGGGCATCTGACAACCCCAGCCAAGGTTTTGGGGGGAACTCAGGGCCCCAACACTTAGTTGGGGGATGGCCCCCCGGGACGGGTAGCCCGGGCCCTCACCTGTTTTCGCCCCCCCCCTCTGTTTCCCCTCCAGTTTCACCCGCCCCCCGGGATCTACCCATGTGGGGCGGGGCCCCCGCCACTATATAGGCAGGATGAACAAATTTTAGGAGGGCCGTCAGCCGTACGTGGCGCGAAGGAAAAGGGGCAATATCCCCCGCTTCTTTCCCCTAGGCCCCCGGGGAAAAAATAATTGGGTGTGGTAGGGCCCTGGGAGGTCATGTGGTGAAAAGGTCAGCCCCCGGCCCCTTAACCCCAAAACCGGGGTTTATGGGACTTTGTGCGATGAAACCCAAATAGGATGATGATTTTAGCCCACCCCCACTTTGGGGGCCGGGGGGAAGCAAGGGCTTCTCATCTTTAGGAGAAGAGGGCGGGCAGCTTGGCGTCAGGGGGAGCGGGCAAACCCGCAAGTGGGTTGTGTGGCCCGTGAGTCGCAGTTTTTTGGTCCCCCCCCCAGCAAATGTGAGGTGGGAGCCCCGCGGCCCCCGGGGTAAAAAACCCGCCCCCTTGCCCGGGTTCCCCAAAACGTAGGGACAGGGGGGCCCCCACCCCCCCCCCCCCCCCCCCCCCCCCCCCCCCCCCCCCGCCCCCCCCCCCCCTTGGGGGCCGGCGGCGGACCCGGGGGGTTCGGGGTTTAAAAACAGCCTTTCTCGGCGGTGTGGCAGTTTTTTGTAAGAAAAAGGAGGGCCCCAATATGGGGTTTTTGTAGAATCTTTTTTTGGGCAGAAAGTGAAACGTGGCCAGGGAAACTTTAAGTTTGGGGAAAAAGGCCCCCCGCGTCAACCATGCCCGCCCCCTCAACCCTCCCCGGGGGCCCCGGGAGAAACGGGGGCTCCCCGAATGTGGTGGGCCCCCTCCGGCCGCCCCGCAGCCCCAGCAGGGAGCCCCGGCCCCCCCGTGGCCCCCATGCCATTTTCCCCCGGGCAAGGCTCCCCAATACCTCCCGCAGAAGGGCTGTTTTTTTTTGGTTTTTCTCCCCCACCAAATTTCCGCTCCCGGTCCCCATGGCCCTTTTTGGGGTGTTCCCCTTTGGGGCCCAAACAGTCGTTCGAGAGGCGGGTTGTAAAGGACAAACCCGTTGCGTCCAAACCCTTCCCAAAGGGGCCCGCGTGACCGTGTTTTTGGCCAGGGGGGTTTGGGCGGGGGCCCCCCTTTCCAAAGGGGGGACTCTTTCACCTGTAGAAAATAATGGTTGTGCCGAGCCCGAAAATTTGGAGAGGTTTCCGCCGGGAATTTTTTTCCAAAAAGCCGGCCCGGACCAGCAATTCTTAAATTAATTTTAGAAAAGAAAAATGGGTCAGTCCCTTTAGTTATGGTTTGTTCCCCAAAGGGACACGGCCCCGCGCGGGGTCTGGGCTGTAAAATCGGTTTAGGGCCGTTTCATGTCCCTTTTCCCGGGCCCCCAAATGGGTGGGAAAAGTGCTTCTGCCCCGGACACCAACAACTTGGCAGGGGAACGCCGCTTTCCCCCGGGGTAAATGTGCTCCTGGCCAAAAGGCCCCCCTCCCCTCCTCCCCCCACCCCATCTCAAACCTCCACAAGTACTGCTCCCTCATTCCACCTGTGTAGGGCACAGCGGTGGGCACGCCCGTTTACACCTAGCTTTTCCCGGCGGGAAAGAAAATCACACCCGGGGAGGGAAATTTCTCCGGTCATGCAGCAAGAAAATCGAGTGTGGCTTTTTCCCCGGGAAAATGCAAAATCGGAAAACCTGGTGACGGACAATGGGAGGAACCCTGGGGTCCGCGCTGCCCCCGAGGAGGGATGGTCCCCTGCGCCCCGCATGGCGCACTGTTTTCAAATTTTTTGGGTTTTAAAAAGGTTCCCGAAGTCTTCCCGATCTTCGAAAAATTCTGGGAAAAAGGCCCCGGAAACTGTGGCATTTCACTTTATCCCATTCGTTAAAGCCCGGAAAACCCTCCGGGGGTTTTCCCCCAAACCCCGGCGTAAAAGGCCCCCCCCCAAAAAACCCCCTTTTTGGGGATGGGTTTTCCCCCCGCTGGATTCCGGGGCCTTTCACATGTTGGCCGAAATGTCCAAAGAACAGAGAAAAGGGGCCCCCCAACGATTTTTTGTGATCCAGGCAGAAAAAAAATTCTCCCTGTGTAACTTTGAGGGCGCCGTGGCGTCATGCGTGCAACCCCCGTTTGTTGAGGACCCTTGGGAGGCCCCGTTATTTTTTCAGTGCCAAAGGGCTACGGGGTGGAATAAAGTCATTCCATGCTTTATGTCCCGGAAAAAGGGTGCTTTTAAAAAAATTTTTGGGCAGGGGATGGAGAAAGTGGCGGGGCTAAATTCCCTGGCCACATGAGTTTCCCGGTTGGGGGGTGAAAAAGGAGGGGGGAGGAGGAGGGATGGAGGACATTGGAGCCCGAAGCATTGTCTGGGTGAAATTTAGTGGGTTTTTACCCAGGTGACAAGAGGAAAGGGGGAGGAAAGGAAACAGCTGGAGGGGGGGGATGGAGAAGAGGAAGCGAGGAGATGACCCCCCAAGCAACCCTGGCAGTAAAACAAGGGGGGAAAATTTGGGGCAGGGGCCCCCCGGAGTCACTTGTGCAGGGTGTCCCGCGATGCTTAATTTTCCTGGCTAGTGACAGCCGAAAAAGTCAGCATCCGGCAAAAAGGGGGTGACTTTGGCTCTCCACCCCATTGGACCCCGTCCCGGGCCAAATTTGGGGGCCTTTTTTTCCCGGAATTTAGAGGGAAGGGCAAAATAAAATACTATTGGGAAATTTTTCCGTAAAACGTTGGGCCCGGGGGGCCCCCCCCAATTTGGGGGACCCCCCTCCCCGGAAAAAGGTCTAACCCCCCGGGGGGGGCCCCCCACCGCCTCACGTACCCAAGGGGCCGGGGGGGCTTTTTTCTGGGGGGGGGGTGGGGGGGTAGGAAAACCCAAAAACCCCCCAAGCTCCATCAAAAACCCGTAAAACCCAAGGGGGCTGGAGTCCACTAATGGCAGCTTCCCCTTTACCCCTTAGTGAGGTGGGGGGAGTCCCAGCCAGCCGTTTGCCGCAGCAAAGGGGAAAAGGGAACAAACCCCGAACCAAAAGGTTGTGGCCCCCACCCTTTTCCAAACAAATTTTGCCCCCCGTTAGAAAGATCCCCTGGAAAAACTGGGCAGCCAAAATGGTTGGGGGTGGGGCAAATTGGGGGGGGGTTGCCCGGGGGGAAGAAAGTGGGCCGGGGCCCGGCCTGGGGGGTGTTTTGGGGATGGGGGGGGGTTTATGGGGGGGGGCCATGACCCCGGTAAAAAAACGTTGAAAGCGGGGGAAATTTTTGGCCCCCCAAATACCTTATGTCAAGGGGGGTGAATCGGCTACCCAATTTCCCCAAAACCCCCCCAAGCCTTTTGGCGTCCCCCCCCGGGCCCCAAAAACCCTGCCCAAACCCCACTACCGGGGCCCCCAACCCCCCTTTGCCCACTTTTTTCGGAAGGGTTTTTCCCTTCCCCCCCACCAGGACCGGTTTTCCCCCCCTTAACCCTTCTTTGGGGCCCCACTCCCTTTGGCCAATGATGGCCCGCTGCCCGGCTTTGGCCCCGGACCCCACACTTTTCCAAATTTCCCCCCCTGCCCAAGGAAAAATTTTTCCACCTCCCAGAATTTATTTTGGGCCCTCCCTAACCCCCCCCTGCCCCCCCGGCCCCCCTTTTCCCCCCCACCTCGTCCCCCTTTGGAAAGGCCCTTTAAAAATTTTCCGGGCCTACCCCCCGTTTTATCTTTGCCGCTCTTGGGCCCCCAAACCCCCATTTTTAACTGCCCGGGTTCATTTGCCACTTCTCTACCCTATGCTTTTGCCCCCTGGGCTTCCCCACATCTGATTGTCCCATCCCATTTTCCGCCTACCCTTACCCCCCCAGCCCCCGGGCCCCGGGCCAAACCAAATTTTGGGGGGCCCCCGCCCGAATGGCATTGTGCCAATTTTCCCCCCCTCACGGGTTTGCCTGGGGGGGCATAAACCCTCCCTTCTTCATTTTGCCACTGCCTGACCCCATGGGTGGGGTTTCCCGCCCTTGCCTCCCCCCTTTTTCAGTCATTGTGCCCCCCTCGGTTTGGCCCTAATTTAAATTTTGGGCCCCCTTTCAAAAATGGATTGTGCCCCTCCGGGCAACAGGGTGTTGGGTCCCGGCTTCCCCCCCTTCGGGGGTTTTTGGGGCCCCTTGCCGAACCTCCCCCTTTGGGTGCCCCCCGGCCCGCCCTCAGGGGGGGCCCCAGTGCAAAAATTTTTTGGCCCCCCCGGCCCAAAACCCCCCCCACCCTTTTGACCCCTGTGGGGCCCCCCCGGTCATTCAACCCACCCCTCTGCCTTTAATTGGCAATTTGCCTGACCTCTTGCCTCCCCGGGCCCCGGGTCTTCCAGTAATTGTGCCGGGTCTTGGTGGCCTTTAAAACTTATTTTGCCAAATGCCCGAAAATTCTTTGTCCCCCCCCCCTCCCCCACCCCCCCCAGCTATCCCCGTTGGCCCCCCCTTCCCGGGCCCCCCCCCCTTCCTTTTGTGCCCTTTTACCCCCTTTCCCCCCCCCCCAACCCCGGGCCCCCCTTTTTCCCCCAGAATTTTTTCCCCTTTTGCCAACTTCCCGACCTCTCTGGCCCGCCCCGGGACCTACCTTTTCCAGGGGGCCCCCGGGCAATAAAGGCCCCCCCAAGGTCCCCCGGCCCAAACCCCCCGGCCACCAAAAAGGGGCCGGGGGGGAATAAACAAAAAAGGGGAAAAAAGGGCCAAAAAAAATCCTGTGGAAATGGGGTTTTTCCGGGCCAAAAAAAATAAAAAAAGCAAAAAAAAGGAAAAAAAAAAAAAAACTAAAACGCCCCGGAAAAAAATCAAAAAACCCGGTTTGGATTGGGGGGGAAAACTTTTGATTAAAAAATGGGGTTGGGGAACGGGCTGAACCCCATTAAAAAAATGGCTCCGGGGGGGGGACCCCACAATTGGGAATTTGGCCAAAAACCGGGGGGGGGGGGTACTGCTTCCCCCCCCAAATTCAACCAAAAAATTCCCGGGGGGCCAATAAGCGGGCCTTGCCCCCGGCCCACACGGAACCCCGGCCTCCCGTCGGCTAAAAAAACTGGGGGGGTTTTTTGGGGCCCCCCCGGGGTTTTTGCCCCCGTTGCCTCTTATGCTGCCCCCCGGGGAACCCCACACCCCCCGCCCCCTTTTGGGACTCTGTGGGGGGGGCCAAAACTTTTTTGGGGGCTCCTTAAATGCTTGGGTGGGGGAAGCCCTGCCCATTTCTGGGGGCAAAAACGGAAACCTCCGGGTGATTTTTTTTTCCCCCCCTTTTTGGGGCCCCCCCAATCTGTTAGCCCTCCAGTGCCCCCCCCTTTTCCACCCCCCCCCGGAAAACCCCCATAATGCCACCGCCCCCCGTACCCCCCAACCCCCGTTTTTGGTTTTGCCCCCCCCCCCCCCCCCCCCCCCAAATTAAAAGGGTTTTTTTGCCCCTCCAAATTTTTCTTGGGGCCCCTGTCCTGAAATCATTGTTTCCCCCCGTGACCTACACCACTGTTATTTCTGCCCCCCTCTTGGTTTTTTTGGCCCCCAAATTACTGTTTTGCCACCTTCCCCCCGGGGGGAATCGGGGTTTTTGTTTGCCCCAAACTTTTATGTATTTATTTGCTGCCGCCGTGACCCCCCACCCCCTTTTGGGTGATTGTTCCCACTCTGTTTTCCCCCCAAGATTTACTGGGTTTTTTTCCCCGGCCTCCCCCCTTTTTTGTCCCCTTGTGGAACTGTCTTGGTTAATTTTTTCCTTTATTTACCCCGCCCGAACCGGCAGGGGGGGGGGGCTCCACCCCAAAACGGTTTTTCTTTTGTTTACCCCTATGTGGGGCCTTAATTTTCCTTTTTTTTGGGGCCAAAGGGGTCCAAAATATTAGAGTTTCCCTAGGGCCTGAAAAACCTTCCAATTTTTAAAAACTGTTTTGGCCTTTCCGGGCCCGTCTCCCAAACCCCCCTATCCCCATTTTTTTGGCACCTGGCCCCTTCGTTTTTTTGTTTTTTTTCCCCTTTCGCTGGGGCCCCCTTTATTTTCATCCAAAAGGATAAACCCTTACCGCCCTTTGGGTTTTTTTGGTCCAAGTTTTTCCTCCTTTTTTTTGGGTTTCCCAGGGGGAAATTTTTATGGTGGAAGGGCCGATTCTTTAGGGAAGGGGGGGCCCCCGGCCCCCTAAAAAAAAGGGGGGGGGGGGGGGGTTTCCCCCCAAATTTTGTGGGGTTTGGGGGCATTTTTCTAAAAAAACAAATTGTAGGGGACCAAAAACCCAAACTCCCTCCCGCCCTATTTAAGCAAGGCCCCAACGTTTACAGCACCCCCGGAAGGGGTCTGGGGGGCCCCTGGAAATAGCTGTTTTTTTTAAAGTGATTCGTGCCGAAGTTTAAACGGACCGAAACGAAATTTTTTCGGAAAAAAATTTGGGGCGTTGTGACCCAAACCCAATTTTTGAGAAACTTTGGCCATCTTACTTAAGATGCTTTGGACTGCAAGTAAGCAAAAATTGGGTTTTGGTGAAGGGGCCTTTTTTATTTTCCCCTAGAACCAAAAAGATTTGCACTTTCATTGCACATAGTGTACTAAAAAAAAAAGTGCAGCTCTGTTTTTGTTGCTTCAGGTAAAATTAGTTTTTGTTTTTCTTCACCTAAAAAAAGTTCATTAATTGCAGTCCGTTGTCTAAAAGGGGGGAAGAGCAGTTCTTTCATTTTTTCCCCGGGTTGCAGGTTTTGGGGGTGTTTTTTTGTTTTTTCATTGTTAATTTTCCTTTCCCCCTTTGTTATTTTTTTTTTGTGGGGGGTTTTTTTATTTTTTTGGGTTATATTTTACCTTGTTTTAGAAAATATTAAATCTTATTTTTTTATGTGTCTTGGGAAAGAAAAGTCCAAAGGGCAAAACCGCTGCTTTCTGGGGCCCCCTCCCTAAATGTGTTGAAAACCCTTCATTGGAGGTTTCCCGACATTTGGGGGGGAAAATTGGGGATTGTTGGGAAACCAGCTTACCACCGGAGACACTGGATATGGTCATAGACTGCCACTGTGGTGTAAATCACTGCTAGCTGGTTTTCCTTTTCATGGGTTTGCAGATGGCAGCAAGCTCTGTAAACTGAGCAAAGTAATAATCAAGAGATTCATGCATGCCGACCCTCTGTACAAGGGAAGGTCAGCCTAAAAATTACTTTCCTTGTATAGAGTGTTCTACACCCCAGCCACGAGTCCGTACGGGGGTGGGAGAGGGCCAGGAGCTGAAGTAGGGGTGGGCTCCAGGTGGAGGGCAGCAGCTGCCACCACCATTGGCTCTGTGCCCTCTGGGAACCATCTTCTTCAGAACTGGTATGGTGACTAGAGATCGGCGAATGTCTGAAAAATTAGATTTGCCGACTTTGCCGAATTTTCCGACAAAATTTGTTTCGGTCCGAATTACTTCGGGACAAATTGCGTTAAAAAACAGTTGCACAGAGCCTGTAGGGTGCTGTAGAACATTGTGCCATGCTTTAATATGGAGAGGGAGCTTGGTTTGGTCTTCATACAATGTTGTGTTTTAGTATGACACGCATATGACTGTCACCGCTCTTAGAATCGCTTCACTATAAAATTCCCTGGGCACTTAAGAGTGCAAAACTGACCAAAAAACTGGAATGTAGCCTGATAAAGTCATGGCAGCGACAGCTGGCAAAAACAAGCTGAGGGCTACCAACCTACCATAGCGTCAAAGAACACAGTAGTAGACTACTGGAGCCAACACAGATTGCAGCACAGTAAGGGGACGTCACAGCAGGAGTCACCCTGTGAGGCCACAGCATCCGGTGTCATCTACCGGCCATGTGTTGACCACACACTAGGTCATACACTTTCTCCCAGATGACATCTGACAACCCTAGCCAACAGTCGGTGGGTTTGTCACACACAACCCGTAGTTGGCATGGCCCGGGAGCAGGTGAGGGCTCTCACCTGTCCACAACCCACCTCTGTTCCGTTTGCTTCCTACAGTCAGAGAACTACTATGTGCTGTGGCCTCTCCGCCACTATACAGTGAGGACCAACTATTTGAGGACAGTGTGCAGCAAAGAGGTGGGGAAGACATCCGCTGCTTCTTGCAGAAACGGGCAAATAGTGATGAGGAGAGTTGCAATGGGGGGTTATGTTGCGAGCGGTCAGGCTTTGTACAGCGACACCGTTGAGGAGGACGGCAGTGACAGGCAAACACTAATCGATGTAGCCGATCACACTTGGGAGCCGGGAGAAGCAGGTGAAGCTGGGACAAGTTATTCTGGTGCCCTAGTTAAACAAGACATAAAGTGCCCCCCAAACGAAAAATTCAGTCCACTCCATGCCTCCTTGTGCCCACAGCCATCTTAACAGAATTACAGGCCCCTGGGCATGGCACTGCAGTGGGCCCTGCCCACATACATGACATCATCACATTTTGCCATGCCTCGTGCTCCCCTTTCCCCCCAAGCACACCCATATTATCACACCACTTATATCTGGACTCCGGCATCCTGCAGCCTATAAGACTATGTGGCAGGGCAGTGAGCCTTTGGCTCCCTTCTTCACCATAGTATTTAACTGTTTGCATGTCCTAACATCACATGAACAGTTAAATAAGCAAAGCTAGCCAAGGGATGCAGGGTATGTTTCTTGTATTTCTGGGACATACATACACCACTTGAGGCTCCTATACTTGTGGGGCCTCCAGGCGACTGTCTAGTGTGCCCAATGGAAAAGATGGCCCTGCTTGTGCCCCCTTTTCTCCCTGGGATGAAGTGGCGCCCTACGCAGTCGCCTACCCTCGACTACCCATTGTCCCAGCCCTGGAAGCATCAGTTTTTTTCAAACATTAATTTTTTAGGAGACGGGAGGAGAAGAAGGAGGCTCTGGACGACGACAATTCTGGGATCTTGGACATTTAGAGAGTTAATGTCGGGGCCCGGAGATGTAAAAGTTGGGTGTCTCAGCATAGGGTGGTTTGAAAGCCATATGATGCTATCAGCTGACCCAGACCAGCAGTGTACAAGGGTTCATCATTATCATAGGGAGAAGAGAGCAGCAGCTTGCGTGTCAGGCAGTGGCGCAGCCCGTAAGTCGGTAGTGTGGCCGGGAGTCAGCAGGTGTGCAACAGTGCGAGGTTGGGAGCCAAATGGCCACGATTTAGACCACCCACTTTGCAGGTCCCAGAAAGTAGCGGCACAGGGGCTCACCGGGTCAGCGGCCTTAACAGTCAGTCAGTGCAGCACTTTGGTGGTAAAATCACCTTCTCGGCGGTGTGCCAATTTTTTGACGAGACACCAGAGGAGGGGTTTAACATAACTATATGTAGAGTCTGGGGGCAGAAAGTAAAGCGTGACCAGGGACCTAACGTTGGTCCTGCATCAACATCATGCAGTGTCACCATACGTGTTTCAGATGTGGTGGTCCATCCTGTCCCAACAGCCGTAGCACCCAGTGGCACGCCTCCCATTTCAGGCAGTCAAGGCTTCACCACCTCTGCCAAAGACAACTCCCTGTCTATTACATCATGTACCAGTCCAGATACTTCAGCAGTCGTTCACCGAGACAATTGCCAAGAGACAGCAGTATGCGTCTAGCCATCCCTAAGTGCAGAAGCTGACCGTGCTCTTGTCCAAGTTGGTGGTACTGCAGTCCCTCCCTTTTCAAGTGGTGGACTCTGCACCATTCAAAGAACTGGCCAGGAAACTTGGCATTCACTTCTCCCATTGCAACGACACAGGTAATGGCTCCTCTGGACCACCGCAAGTGGTGGCAGCAGCCACGCCAGGGAGCGGGGTCTAAGTAGTTCCCGGTTTTCACCAGAGCCCACCGCAAGGCAGCATGGATTTTCTGTGGCGGGAGTCCTACCAGGTCGCTACCCCTGGCGCGACTAGCTTAAAGTGGCAGCCGAGGCGCAGCGAGGTACCGAATCGTGAGACAAAACTCGTAGTCAAAGGTCAGGCCAACATGTCAGGGCAGGCGGTGGAGATCCGAGTTCAGGTAGCATAGCAGAAAGGTCGGGTACACGGGCAGACAGGAAATAATGAACAGGGAAAAATTGATGAACAGGAATAAATATATTAACAGGGGGAATTATTGAACAGGGGGAAATTGATGAAAAAGAATAAATATATTAACAGGAGGAAATTGATGAACAGGAATAAATATATTAACAAGGGGAAATTATTTAATAGGGGGAAAATGATGAACAAGAATAAATATATTAACAGGGTGAAATTGATGAACAAGAAAAAATATATTAGCAGGGGGAAATTATTAAACAGAGAACGGCCATTAATGATTTTTGATGATCCAAGTGGACAGGATGATTCCTCTGGGCGAACACAGTTACACACGGGAGGAAATGTTCAATCAGGTTGTTCAAGTCTTACACCCATATGGAAGACATTCTAAAAAGGGCCAGGAAACTTTGCATGCACTTCAGCCGTTCTTACACCATCAATCACACCCTCTTTAAGCTGCAGCGGCACACCTGCCTCCCCCAACATAGGCTGATATGTGACATTTCCAAACGGTGAAATTCCAGCCTCCATATGTTGGAATGACTCTATTAACAGAGAAAGGCCATTAATAGTTTATTGATGATCCAAGCGGACAGGAGTACACACCTGTGTAATTTTAATGTCGGCCAGTGGCAGCTCATGCGTGACACCTGCCGTTTGCTCAGGCCCTTTCATGCGGACATGCATTATTTGGCAGTCGCCAGGAATACGGGACGAATAATGTCATTCCAATGCTTCATGTTGTCACGGACAGCGGTAGTGGATCCACTGGACCACCGCAAGCGATGCCAAAAGCCACGCCAGGGAGTGGGATCTAAGTAGGTCCTGGTTTTCACCAGAGCCCGCCGCAAACCTGGATGGACTTGCTGTGGCGGGAGTCTACCAGGTCACTACCCCTGGCGCGACTAGCTTGCGGTGGCAGCCGAGGCGCAGCGAGGTACCGAATCGTAAGACGAAACTTGTAGTCAAAGATCAGTCCAACAGGTCAGGGCAGGCGGCGGAGATTCGAGGTCAGGTAATGTAGCGGAAAGGTCAGGTACACGGGCAGACAGGAACTGATGAACAGGGGGAAATTGATGAACAGGAATAAATATATTAACAGGGGAAAATTATAGAACAGGGGAAAGTGATGAACAGGTAGCAGGGGAGGGCCTCTCCTTTTTCCACCGTTAACAGGGGAGAGTCTCCCCTTTTTCCCCCGTTAACAGGGGAGGGCCTCCCCTTTTTCCACAGTTAACAGGGGAGGGCCTCCCCTTTTTCCACCGTTAACAGGGGAGGGCCTCCCCTTTTTCCACCGTTAACAGGGGAGGGCCTCCCCTTTTTCCACTGTTAACAGGGGAGGGCCTCCCCTTTTTCATATAAAGCCAGTTTTGCAGCATTTGCTTTTGCTTCTTTTTTGTTCTGTCCCATTCCAGTTTTGTACTGAATTACATCAACAATGGCACAGAATGCAAAATAAGCACCTAAAACATTCCCTGTAGTTATGGTCTCCTTCAGTTCAAGTTCCATACGCTGCATTTGAACAAACTGGTGTAATGCAGAAACTGGATTCAAACCACCACGTTTATACTTCATGAGTGTTTGATTGTCACTGCTGTCCTCCTCAACGGTCTTGGTATGCAGAGGCTTACCGCTTACCGCTGTCATCTGGGAGGAAGTGGATGACCTAGTCAACCAATCAAGAACCATTGGGTTGCTGAACAACACATTGCCGCTAGATGACAACGGCAGTTCTGGCCTCTCCGAGTCAACCCTGCTGCAACGTCCCCTTGCTGTGCTGTGACCTGTGCCTGCTCCAGGAATGTTTGTACCACTGCCACTCGCATGTGAAGAGCCTGCCACCTCTCTGTCTGACATACTGTTTGTTCTAAAATGTACAGACTCTGTTTAATGAAGATATCTGTATATGATAAATACACACCCTGTATTTGACTCCAAATGAACCCACTAACAAGCTTGGGTAACCCTTGGATATAACTTGCGCTCCACAAATGGCCAGGAAAAATTTACTTGTATGTGCCATTTAAAAACACTGTGTATTTTACTGAATATAAAAGCACAAACAGGCTTAATTAACCTTCGGATATGAATTATGCTACAGCCAAAATTTCTTCTTTGGCGGTGAAAAACAACGTTTCTTTTACTGAGTTCAACTGCAGAAAAATACTTAGTTAACCCTTGGATGTAAATTTTGCAAAAGAAATGTGCTGCCAACAATTACCAGCTTTGTAGCGTGTTAAAACAGCGTGTATTTTACGGAACACAACAACAGAAAAACTCGTAATTAACCTTTATATATGAATTATGCTACAACCGAAATATCTTCTTTGGCGGTGAAAAACAAAGTTTCTTTTACTGAGTACAACTGCAGAAAAATACTTAGTTAACCCTTGGATGTAAATTGCGCAAAAGAAATGTGCTGCCAACAATTAACAGCTTTGTAGCGTGTTAAAACGGTGTGTATTTTACGGAAAACAACAACAGAAAAGCTTGTAATTAACTTTCGGATATGAATTATGCTACAGCCAAAATTTCTTCTTTGGCGGTGAAAAACACAGTTTATTTTACTGAGTACAACTGCAGAAAAATATTTAGTTAACCCTTGGATGTAAATTGCGCAAAAGAAATGTACTGCCAACAATTACCAGCTTGGTAGAGTGTTAAAACGGCGTGTATTTTACGGAACACAACAACAGGAAAACTTGTAATTAACCTTCGAATATGGATTATGCTACAGCCAAAATTTCTTTGGCGGTGAAAAAGAAAGTTTCTTTTAGTGACCACGACAGCAGAACAACTCTTAATTAACCCCTGTATCTAAATTGCGCATAATAAATGAGCAACCAAAAATTAAGTGGTATTTGGATTGTAAAAACGCTGTTTCTATAACTGAATATAACAGCAACAGGCTTAGATAACCCTTGAATATGCAAGGGGCTCAAGAACTGAGCAGATAGCATTAAAATGTCTATGCAGCTGTATTGGACGCACACTGGACTTTAGTTCCAATACCCCACAAAATCAGAATTAGAACGTAAGAGAAGCAGTCTCTGAGACAAGCTGTGACACCCCCCCAAAAATCACTGTATAAAAGTTAGTTCTTTAGTATGAGATATCAACAGCAGCAGCATCTTCCCTACACAGCACAGTGAAAACAGCGTGAGCTGCCAGGGTCGCACCCGGACTTATATAGTGCGGTGACGTCACAGAATCCCCCGGTCTCTGATTGGCTTCATCTCTGCACATGTCATTTATGGTCTTCCTTTCTTCCTCCCAGAGTTCTTTGCCCCACGTAACAGCATGTTCTCGCAGCCATTTTATCAATTAAAAACACGCTTCGTTCCCGCGAATCACAGCAAACTTTGGCTGCGATCAGAATCGAAGTTTTCCTGAAATTCTAAACGAATTCCACTTGGTTAGAATCAATACGTCCATCTCTAATGGTGGTTGACAAAAATAAATAAATAATTAAGGGGGGAAAAAAAAAAAAAAAAAAAAAAAAAAAAAAATATATATATATTATGCATAACATTCTAAAACATTATACTTTGAAGGTGCACTGCTGGAAGAAGTCAGGACAGGGCATGTCTATCATTGTGTAGCATCCCCTCATCTTTTTAAAACAGTTTGTAAATGTCTCAGAAGTAGTAGTGGGATTGCAGTGGTAATTGCAGCTACCACCCAGTGGTTACAACGCCGCAGCATCTAAATCAAAGAGAAATGATTCCACACACCACTCCTCACTGCGATTGGGGCATCAAGTTGCAAAAACACGGGCCCAGATAGCTTAACATGGCAGCTGGAAGCCTTGTGAAGGCTTCCATCGCTGTCATGTTTTTGATTTTGCTACTTCTGGCCTCAGGCAGGAAGTAGTAAAACCGCCATCTTTGTACACCCATATGCATTGTATTACAATGCATTAGACTGTAAAAATGATCGCTCCCCCTTGTGTTGAAGCACCTCAAAGTTAAATAAAAAAAGAAAAAAATCTTTTAAAGTGTAAAAAAAAATTTAAAAACATGTTCAAATCATCCCCCTTTTGCCATTTTACAAATATAGTAAAAAAGTAAAATAATAAAAAAGTTAAACATATTTGGTATCACTGAGTCTGAAAAAGTCTGTTCTATCAAAATTTAACATAATTTATCCCATACGCTGAGCACCGCAGAAGAAGAAAAATCCCAAATGCCAAAATTGCGTTTTTTTGGTCATTTCACATCCCCTAAAAATTTAAATAAATTTAATAAAACCTTGCATGTATTCCAAACTGGAAGCAATAAAAAGTATACTTCAGCCTGTTGTAATATGAATAACACCATTAGAAAGTATATTGTGTCCCACAAAATAAAAGCCCTCATATGTCTATATAGGTGGAAAAATAAAAGTTATGACTCTGGGAAGGTAAAAAAAAAAAAAAAAAAAAATAGGCCTTGGCGTTAACGGGTTAATTTTTCCAAAGCAATAAAACAAAATTAAAGTCTTCCATTAGCAGCACACGGTGCATCTTCCATGTGGTTGGAAAAAAAACAGCAACAATGGCAGCTACACTACTACTCCACACTTGCAGTAACTAAATTAACGGACAAGATACAATTTCTAACATAGGCTACACTAAACATTAGCATTCTAAGCCCAAAAAATATATATAACTTACTAGATATTCTAAAAATTAAAATAAATTTAACATACCTCTGAGATCAGACACCCGACAGCCATCTCCATCTGCCAGTACGTGGGCTGGCGTGCACATCTTTACTTCTCTCTTTCGCTCATGCAGAATGAGGCAGTTGGAGTGGAAATTTCATCAGAAAAATTAAGCCCTCCCAATAAATTGAGACAAAATCTAATCAGAACACAGACATTCAAATTTGGACCCAAAACCTTTTTCAGATGCATAAAAAGCATCCAAAAACATACCCAAGTGTAATACATTTTTGGATATGTTTTTCAGCCTCCAAATATATACCCCATTGTTTCCTATGGGGATTTTACTTGCGTAGCATGGATCAAGAATTAACATGTCACTTCTTTGAGTGCGTCCGAAAAACTCAGTCAAACATGTATGTAAAAAATGTATCATGATTCATGATGTGATTTAGCATTATCTTTCTGAACTATGCAAAACCTTCCCTTGAATAAATATTGCGCCTCATTTATGAAAATTGTCAGACAGTCAGACAGTAAGTGTCCTTGCCCATAACAACCGATCAGAGCTTAACCTTAATTTTTCCAGAGCAGTAAAAAAAATTAAACCTGGGCTTTGATTGGTTGCCATGGGCAACAAAGAGAGTCTTTCTAATTGACTGTTTCCATAAAAGTGGCTCATTTTTTATATGGCAGCATATGTTGTTCTAAAACTTCTATGTACTGTTCAGCATTGATAGTGTCTTTCAAGATGTGAAGTGCCCCATTTGGG
>JAODAL010031555.1:0-48276 GCA_025379985.1 Phyllomedusa bahiana
CGGGGCGAAATCGGCTGGCCGCCCTTTTAAAATCGGGAGGCTGGAGCCTTTTGCCCCGGCAAAATGTCATGAACCTTGGCGGCCCGAAATTTTCTAAGAGGCCCCGGGGGGCTTTGGCTGCCTGCTGAGGAAGGCTTTGGGAAGTCTAATTCGGTTTTCCCCCGTTCGCACCCCCGCTTTTGTCCCACCGGACTGCGTTTTCAGCGTTTAGTCGGCCCCCCCCGTTTAAACCGGTTTTATTGTTGACGTGGGGGGAAAACCCTGGGGGAATTTCCCAAGCTTCAGGGTTGTGGGCAGCGGGAAAAACCATTACGCCCGTACGAAGTGACCTGGCCTGACAAGCGGGGGGTGCGGACCCCGGGGGGTTGGCCCCCGAGAGTGGGGCAGGTGAAAGAAACTCTGCAATCCTTGCTTTTTTTTGAAGAAAAACCCCCCAAAATGGTTTAGTGCGGACAATGCCCTTGTCAGCATGGCAATTTTGGTGATCTTAGTTCTGGAACGATGTTGGCACTCTGAAAAAAACAGGGCCCCAAACCCGCGACGGAGGAGGAGAAAGGACAAAAAGATGCGGACACGGAGCCTTTCTCTCTGTCAAATTTCCCCAAAGGGCCCCACATTTTCCCCCAAATTGAACGGTCTTCAAATTTTGGGGTTGGGGTTTGAGGTCCAAAAAGCTAGTGCAAGGTGGCGCCATTTAGGGGTTTAGGGGGAAACTGGGGCCGGAGGGGAGCGGAGGGGAGCAGGAAAGGGATTCCCAGACACCGATGTTACCGAAAGGGCCCTGCCTTGGAAAAAGGTTGGGGGGCGAATTTGGTTTGGGGGGGGAAGATGAAAGGGAAAACAGTTTTTCTATGCCCCCCGCCCGAGGCTTGGGAATCGGTAAAATCTCTTTAAGAGTGCCCTTTGGGTGTCCATTTTTCCCCCAAAATGTTTCCCCGCATTAAGGCTTTTAAATGAAAAACATTATTTGGGGGGCCACCCCTTCCTGGATTTCCCCGGTTTCCCAAAACAAAACTCAGCACTTTCCTTTTCCCCCCACCCAAAAAAGAGAGTAAAATGAAGGGAAAAGGGGGAACCTTTTTTGATTTATAAAATTTGGGGCATCTGTTGCGTCTGCTTCACGTTCCCCAAAAGTCCGGTTTGGGAAAAAACATCGCAGTGACAGAAGTTGAAAAGGCAAATAGGCGTAGCGGCAGCAGCAGGCAAGGTGGCAGAAGCCTAAAGGGTGACCTTTGGGGAATCCTTTTTTTAACCCCCTCACAAACGCCCTGTGCAGGGCACTTTCCCAAAACCCCAGTATCAGCCCAGCTAAAATGCACGGGCTTTCTGCGTTCTTTTCCCCTGTTTTTGTATGTGTTTCCGGGCCCCGTAAAAAATTGGGTATCAATTGGGCGAATGGCCCCAGCTTTGGCCCTCACGCCCTAGAGGTGTTGTCCCGGCCCCCCGCAGCCCCGCATATTTTTAGCGGCCTTCAGCACAGCCGGAGGAGTCATTTTCAGACAAAAGCATCCCTTTCCCGATTTGTGGGTCGTTTGGGCTTTTATCAAGTGAATCAGGCTATGGATCCCTTATGATGTTTGGGGGCCCCAATTGCCGGGGGGTCCCCCGGAATTTGTTGCCCGGTTTTTCTTCAATTCCTTTTTTAAAAAGAAATGGTCCTTTGAAAAATTTTTTTTTAAAAAGATCTTTCTTTCGCAATTTTTTTTTCTCTTTTCCCAAAGTTCATTTTTTGGTTTTTTCTGTGGGGGGGGGTTTTTAAAAGACACAAAGGGTTTCCCTGACAACACTTTTTCCCCCTTTACTCACTTTTTTTAAGAAGTTTTCGCTTTTTTCAATGGTTTTGAGGCATGTTGCTGTAGGGTTTCAGCAATAATCATGGTTTCCTTTTGGGAAAAAGAAATGTGGAGGGCATTTCTCCCCCCACAAATTTTTTAAAAGAGGGTGGGAATTTATTTTTTATAAATTTTTTTGGGGGCAGGGAGCTGTGGATTTCAGGGAAAAATCATGGCCCTTTGGGAAAAGAAATGGGGCTTCTTAAATGGGGAATTTTTCCCTCACAAAATTTTTAAAGTGGGTGTTTAGAAGTCATTTTTATAATTTTTTTGGGGCATGTGGGTTTTTAAAGGGAGCCCAAAACTACAGGTTCCCCATTATAAAAAAAAAAGTTTTTCAACCCTACTTTTTTTTCACAATATTCCCCAAAATTTCTCAAAAATTTTTTCTTTTAATTTTTTGGGGGGAAATTTTTCTTTTTAAAAGCACTATAACTACAAAGGGCCCCAAATTTAAAAAAATTTGAAAATTTTTAACAGCCAAATTTTTTCTTCACAATTTTCAAATTTTCCCGGGGGTGATTTTTTCTTCAAAATCAAAATAAAACACTTTTAAAAACAATAAAAATTGCAAAAAAAATTTGTTTTTGCAAAAATCTTTTAAAAATTGCTATCAATCCCTGTTTTTGGGCAGACCCTTTAAAAACAATTAAAAAAATTAAAAAAACAAAAAATGGTTTTGGGTTCCTCCTATTTTAAAAATGTGTTTTTTTAAATTAAAAATACCCAAAAAAAACTTTGCCTTTTTTTTACTTTTAAAAAAAAAATTCCCCCAAAATTTAACCCAAAGGGGGGGTTTAAGGGAAAAATTGACCAGATGTGGGATAAAGGGGCATGGATTTTGGAGCAGAACAAAACAAATTCCCAAAACAAATTTTTCCCCACCCCTTTAGTAAAAAAAAAAAATATTCCAAGGAAAAAAGGGGGCCTAGGTTTTGGGCGTTTTAAACCCCCGTATTTCCCAAAATGGCTCAAAAATTTTTGGGGGGGAATCATACGGGGGGAAAACTTACCCCGGTTTGAAAGTGTTGGGGCGGGGTTCTCACACTTTCCCCACTCTGCTTCACACGACAGTTTTCCCTTGCTGGTTAATTTAGGGGGATTTTAACCCGGTGTTAAAAAAGACGGCGCCGCCTGGGGTCTCACCGCACCCCTGTAAATCCGGCCCCCGGGTAATGCTGTGGCACAGGACGGTATAGTCAATGTCCGTTACTAAAGGGGGGTTGAAAAATCCTTTTTCCGGGAAAATTTTTTAAACTGTGGGTCGACAGGTTTAAGGGTCATGCTGCGGTCCAGGACAGGGTTTGTAATGTCCGTTTAACAAAAAGGTGGTTGAAAAATCTTTTTGACTTTTTAATTTTTGGGTCAGGGCAGGGTTTTAAAAGGGCATGCTGTGGTCCGGCAGGGTTTGTCAATGTCCCGTTCAATAAAAAAGGTGGTTGAAAGACTCCTTTTTCCCGGCATTTTTATCTGGGGGGGAAGGTTTAGGTCTACTGTGGGCCCGGGGGACAGTATAGTCCCGTTCAACTAAATGGTGGTTTAAAGATCCCTTTTTCCGGGATTTTTAATTGTGGGTCAGAAGGTTTAATGGTCATAGCAGTCCAGGCAGTTTAGTCAATTCTGTTCAACTAAAATGGGGGTTCAAAGATACTTTCTTCCGGGACTTTTTAATCTGTGGGTCAGAGGTTTTTTTGGGTCATGCTGCGTTCCAGACAGGGATATTCAATGGCCAGTTCAAGTAAAATGATGGTTCAAATAATACTGCCTTCTGGCACTTTTTAATTTGTGGGTGATGCAGGTTTAAGGGTCATGCTGGGGTTACAAGACGGGGATAGTGAATTGGTGTGTGACTTTTTTTCTGTGGCTTTTATAAGCCAAAGTGTTGTGCCTAAGATGTAGCAGGTATCCATTTGACTGTTGTGGCTGTTAATTCAAACTTCTCCAGCCTGTTTGGGTGAAAGGGAATGAAGGTGTTGTTGCTCTCCCATAGACAAAAAATGGTCATCGCTCATAATCGACTGCTCACTATCGAAAAACCTTATCGATGGTGGCTGACTATCGACTATCGCCCGATGTCGATAGCCAACGTAATCGCTCAACACTACTGGTCACAAGTTCGTGGCTTATGAAATTTCCTGTAGATCCTGAATCAATAAAGGCGGTGGCCTGAAAGGTGCTGTCCAGTGAAACCCCAATTTCTACAGGCAAGGTCAGAGGGGGAAAGGGGCCGCTCTGACAACCTTGGGTTCCTCTCCTATCGAGCCCTAGGTGCGGAAGTTTCCCGGGCGCACCGGACAGTCCCCAATAAAAGGGCCCAAGAACCACCACAATAGAAACACGGCTGCTTCTGACGACGCTGTGAACGTTCCTCCTGGGACAGGTGGGCTTTCTCAACCTGCATAGGTTCTTCCTCGGAAACCATCGGAGGAGGAAGAGGTGGCCGCTAGAAAGTGGGAACCAAGCGGGGTAGGCGGCGTGGACGGATGACCTCCCGTTTAAGGCGGAGCTCTTGTTGCCTTTCGCCGAACCGAATATCGACTCAGGTGGTTAAGTGGATTAAGTCATACAAAGCAGCTGGTAGATCCCGAGTGGCGAGCTCATCCTTGATTCGTCCCGAGAGAACTTGCCAGAACGTCGCCACCAAAGCTTCGTTATTCCAGTCCAGCTCCGAAGCGAAAGTGCGAAACTGCACTGAATACTGACCGACCATGGTGTCGCCCTGACACAGCCGGAGCAGTGCTGCGGCGGCCAAAGAAGTACGGCCTGGTTCCTCAAAAACCGTGCGGAACCCCCGGAGGAAGGTTTAGAGGTCAGCTGTCAGAGGATCCCCTCGATCCCATAGTGGTGTGGCCCAAGCCAAAGCTTCTCCAGACAAGAGGCTGATTATGAAGGCCACATTGGCACGCTCTGTAGGGAATTGATGCTCCATCATCTCGAGGTGGATGGAGCACTGGCTGATGAACCCACGGCATTTCTTGGGGTCTCCATCGTAGTGTGAGGGGAGTGGCAGATGCACAGAGGGTCCCGAAGCCGGAGAAGGTAGAGCAATGGACGCCGGAGCAACGGATGCAGGTGCGGTGGCGGCAGCCAGTGGAGGTAGACGGGACGCAAGGTTCCTCATCATGGCCACTAGCTGGTCAATACGTTGGCTCTGCTGGGCGACTGCCGTCGTGACATCCCGGATGTCGGGCAGAGCTACCCTCTCGGAATCCATGGCCAGTTCGTACTGTCATGCAGAGGTAGATTCGCTGCACCACCGCAAGCGATGATAGTTAAGCCACGCCAAGGAGCGGAGTCTAAGTAGCCCCCGGTGTTCAACAGAGCCCGCCGCAAAGCGGGATGGACTTGCTGCGGCGTGAGGCTACCACGTCGCTACCCCTGACGTGACTTGCTTGCGGCGGCGGCCTTGGTAATGCGTGGTACAGAATCGGGATCCGGAGACGTAGTCGGGGACAGGCAGGAGGTCAGGACGGGGGGCAGAGTTTCATGGTCAGAGACAGGCAGAAGGTCAGGGCAGGCAGCAAGCAGGCAAGGTCAGAAAATGTAGGCAGGCGGACTGGTACACGGGTAGACAAGACGGACTTCTGAATACAGACTAGGCACTCCAAACACACACCAACGAACTGGCAGTGAGTGTAGGAGGCGAGCACAATAAATAGTGTCAGCGGCCAGCGATGGCCAATTACTGGCGTGCTATCCCTTTAAATCCTGACCAGCCATCGCGCGCGTGCCCTAAGCAGCAGGTACGTGCATGGCGGCCGTTGGAGCCAGACACAGGAGCGAGGACTGGTGAGTATGGGGTTTCCTGGGCAGGAGCAGAAGGGCAAGGGCTGCGGGCAGCCGCGGCACCCGCGTCGGACCCCGTAAGCGCAGGGCCACGGCGCCGAGCCCTGTGACAGTTCATTTCTTCATGAACAGATAACACAGGTGATAAAGGAAAAGTTTGCTGAACTATTATCCAGGTGTCCAGATTTTGAAAGCTGTGGAAATCCTTTAGCAGCATTTTTTAATGGAAAAGGCTCCTCACACAACTGCCTCCAAGACTATAAAATAAATAATAATAATAATAATTTTTAGAGCCTATAGAGAAAGAGTTTCCTTCAGCCTCGTCTGTCATTTCCGTGTACTTTACCTCTTGCCTCCGTCCCTTGACCACGATCCTTGCCGGCTGTCCTGACCTTACACTTGTCCCCAACTCCAAGTTTGCCTTACGATTTTGTACCTTGCTACACCTTGGCTGCCACCGCAAGCAAGTCACATCAGGGGTAGAGACCTGGTAGACTCCCGCCGAAGCAAGTCCATCCCGCTTTGCGGTGGGCTTTGGTGAAAACCGGGACCTACTTAGATCCTGCTCCCTGGCGTGGCTATTGCCATATCTTGCGGTGGTCCAGTGGATGCACTACCGCTGTCCGTGACAACATGAAGCAGTGGAATGACGTTATTCATCTCGCAGTCCTGATGACTGACAAATAATGCATGTCTGTATGAAAGGGCCTGAGCAAACGGCAGGTGTCACGCATGAGCTGCCACTGGCCGACATTAAAATTACACAGGGGTGTACTCCTGTTCGCTTGGATCATCAATAAACCATTAATAGACTTTCTCTGTTCATAGAGTCGTTCCAACATATGGAGGCTGGAATTCCAATGTTTGGAAATGTCACATATCAGCCTATGTTGGGGGAGGCCGGTCTGCCACTGCAGCTTAAGGAGGGTGTGCTTGGCGGTGTAAGAATGGCTGAAGTGCATGCAAAGTTTCCTGGCCATTTTTAGAATGTCTTGCAGATGGGTGTAAGACTTGAACAACCAGATTGAACATGTATGCCATGTAGGGAGCATGGCTCAGCCCTCCTCCTACGCAGCGCGGACACCATGTTCTTTCCATCGTCTGTCACAATGTTTCTAATTTTCAGTTGTCGCGGAGAAAGCCACAAATCGATGACAACTTGCATGACCCGGAGCATTTCCTCCCGTGTGTGACTTCGTTCTCCCAGGGGAATACTCCTGTCCAATTGGATCATCAAAAATCGTTAATGGCCTTTCTCTGTTCATCAATCTCCCCCTGTTCATAAATTTCCCCCTGTTAATATATTTATTCCTGTTCATCAATTTCCCCCTGTTCAATAATTTCCCCCTGTTAATATATTTATTCCTGTTCATCAATTTCCCCCTGTTCAATAATTTCCCCCTGTTAATATATTTATTCCTGTTCATCAATTTCCCCCTGTTCATCAGTTCCTGTCTGCCCGTGTACCCGACCTTTCTGCTACGTTACCTGACCTCGAATCTCCGCCGCCTGCCCTGACCTGTTGGCCTGAACTTTGACTACGAGTTTCGTCTTACGATTCGGTACCTGGCTGCGCCTCGGCTGCCACCGCAAGCTAGTCGCGCCAGGGATAGCGACCTGGTAGGACTCCCGCCGCAGAAAGTCCATCCTGCCTTGCGGCGGGCTCTGGTGAAAACCGGGACCTACTTAGACCCCGCTCCCTGGCGTGGCCGCTGCCACCTCTTGCGGTGGTCCAGAGGAGCCACTACCTGTGTCGTTACAATGGCAGAAGTGAATGCCAAGTTTCCTGGCCAGTTCTTTGAATGGTGCAGAGTCCACCACTTGAAAAGGGAGGGACTGCAGTACCACCAACTTGGACAGGAGCACAGTCAGCTTCTGCACTTAGGGATGGCTAGACGCATACTGCTGTCTCTTGGCAATCGTCTCGGTGAACGACTGCTGGCACCATGAGTGCCGAGGAGCAGGAGTATCTGGACCGGTAGATGATGTAATAGACAGGGAGTTGTCTTCGGCAGAGGTGGTGAAGCCTTGACTGCCTGAAATGGGAGGCGTGCCACTGGGTGCTGCTGCTGTTGGGACAGGATGGACCACCACATCTGAAACACGTATGGTGACACTGCATGATGTTGATGCAGGGCCGTGGTGCCAACGTTAGGTCCCTGGTCACGCTTTACTTTCTGGCCACAGATTCGACATATAGCCATGTTCGCCTCCTCTGGTGTCTTAGCAAAAAACTGCCACACCGCCGAGTAGGTGATTTTACCACCAAAGCGCTGCACTGACTGACTGTTACCGCCGCTGACCCGGTGAGCCCCTGTGCCGCTAATTTCTGGGACCTGCAAAGTGGGTGGTCTAAATTGTGGCCGTTTGGCTCCCAACCTCGCACTGCTGCCACCCTGCTGACTCCCGGCCACACTACCGACTTAAAGGCTGGGCCACTGTCTGACACGCAAGCTGCCGCTCTCTTCTCCCAATGATAATGATGAAGCATTGTACACTGTTGGTCTGGGTCAGCTCATAGCATCACATGGCTTTCAAAACCACCAGTATGCTAATGACACCCAACTTTACATCTCCGGCCCAGACCTTAACTCTCTACTGTCCAAGATCCCAGATTGTCTGAAAAGTGATTAAATACCCATTTTGTAGGATCCCACGTCAACATAAAATTGTGGCAAAACCCCTTTAAGTTGAATATGTATGTAAATCGGAACAGATATATTTATTAAATGCAACTCCAGCACAAAAGTTTTTTTTTTTAGTTTTTGGATAGTGCAGGGAATGGTTTTTACATTTGTTTTGCTGTATGTGCCCCTGTTAAAAAGATTTCACCTCATGTTCACCTCATGTGTTTCTTTGGCATGCTGGAACTTGTCATTCCACAGCTACTATCTTCTGTGGAACATGGAACGACAAGTGTCAGCATTCCCCATAAGTCTCTGTTTGTAACTAGGGACCAGTTGTAAGTCAGAACGGTGTAAGTTGGGGATTGCCTGTATTAGGGCATTTAGTCATCAGTCAGAAGGCATTAGGTATCAAGTTGGCTGAGTTCTAAAGCCACCAAGTACTGAGGGCTGTATAAAATGAAAAAAAGAAAACAAGATTAAGTATGCATAAAACTCCACTTAAAAACCACTCTCATTCACACACATAGACATATTATACATCAGAGAACTCCTTTAACCCCTTAAGCCGAACGCCTGAAAAGTAGTTAATGACCAGAAATTTTTTTTTGTTTTGGCCTCCTTGCATTTAAACAGCTGTAACTTTTTTATTTTTTCAATGACGCAGTTGGATGAGGCCTCGTTTTATTCGAGACAAGTTGTACTTTATAAGGGAATAGTTTAAGTACACTTATAAATAATTGCATTATTTTTTTTATTTTTTTACAAAATTTTTTTTTGTTTTTTTAATTTTTTTTTTACACCATTCACATTTCACACTTAATAACTTGTTAGATTAATTCTACAGGTTATTACGGTCATGTGGATACCAAATATGTGTAGGTTTTTTTGTGCGTGTAATTTATGTACAATTATTTTTATATAAATATTTATTTTTATTTTATTATTTATTTTTTTTATTCTTTTTTTTACACTTTTTTATGGTTTTTTTTGTACTTTTTTTTGACTCCCATGAAGGGAGAACTGTTTAACATTTTTTTTAATTTTTTTTTTTACACTTAGTAATGTATTAGCATATTCATATATGCTAATACATGCTAATCTGTGTCAGTCTGACACAGGCAGTGATTAGGACAGCACACAGTGCATCCTAATCACTGGCTTCTTACACAGACAACTCTGGGGCCATGCTAGGTCCCCAGAGCTGACTGTGCAGCCGGTCCCTGAGCTCTGTCGGGTGACCGGGCGTTCCGATCACCCGACAGAGCAGGGGATCCCTTTGATTGCGCTGCGGTAACGCACCGCCGCAATCAAAGGGTTAAAGCATCGGGTTGCGGAGGTTTCCTCCGCTCCCCGATGCCTGCAGGAGATGCTCTGGGATCGGGGCTGTGTAGTTCAGCCCCGATCCTAGCGCAGCTGCGGCGCCGGGCGCCGCAAACCCCGATGTCTGCAGCGACGTCAAAAGACGTCGCTGCAGACGAACGACCCGCACCGGCCGCCGTCAAAAGACGGTGCGCGGTCGTTAAGGGGTTAAAGGGCTGTTCCCACAAACGAACATTCACTTCACAGGTCGGCTTGTAGCTAGCTACAAGCTGACTGTACATGAGAATAAAGAAGGTGGTGCTCCTTCGGATGTTCTCCCCATTCTTTTCTATGGAAGTTCCGAATATAGTCAAGCGCACACACTCAGCTATATTTGGAACTCTTATGGACGTGTATGGGGGAAACAGTTCCAAGCACCGCCATCATTACTCTTACGCACAGCTGGCTCATAGCTAGCTGCAAACTGACCTGTGAAGTGGATTTTCCTTCATGAGAACACCCCTTTACTATAGAATACCAGCACCAAGGGCTACTTATAAATATAGTCAATTATTTTCTAATTTCAGTCCATTCCCTTTCAGTCTCTTTTTTTTACTTTTTTTTACCTAAACTTGATTCGTGTATTCCTTGTTTGTTATTTTTTAGCAGAAGTTTCTGAACTCGTCCTGATGCCGGTTCTGTACCCATTACATAAACAGCATTTGTTTGAAAAAACACATAACAAACTCTAGCTGAATAAACAATTCTCACACAATCTACAGTTAAAATAGTTTCTTTCAGCTTCTCACAGCAAATTAGGTTCTTCTGTGGGTGCTATTTTAAATTTCCGAAGTCTACATTAACCAGCTCCAAAAAAGAATAAAGACAAATGCCTAATCGTTAAAATATAGTCATGAAAAACAGTTATCTGGTACAAGCAAACACCAAACATTTAAAAATATAAACCAACACCAAAAGGGGCCCCATTGCTTACTTCTGAAAAAGAGATGGAGGCAAAGAAGGAGCCAACCTTCATTACCCAGGTGGATAAGTAATATCAAACACTATCACACACCTTTGCTTTGTTGCCCCTTATTCTACATATACCCCTGATTGGATCTTAAACATTTTCTGTAAACAAGATGACCAAAGAATGTTTCTAAAGTAGATTAGTTCTATTTTCAGTGTGAAAATAAATCCCTAAAGTAGGACTACAAGGCCATAATTTCTTTCAGTGACGGTATTTCTAGATATTGACCGGCAGGATGGCAAAACTTATTTTTTTTTTTTTTTAGAAATATTGAATATATAAATGAATACCTCTAATTTATGATACCAATCTCATAAGCTGAACAGAGAGTGGCAAGTGGATGATAGAAATAATGCAGAGGTACAAATTAGAGGCCACTTCTGTAATGAATAAGCTAGTCTTTATGTATATGGCAACATCTATTTCCCAGTTGAAAAAAGTAAAAACCTGAGTTGGATATGTTTTTATTACTGTCAGAAGCATGTATTCCATACCTCGTCATTATTTAGAACAGTCTAGGTAAAGTGTCAGCACAAGGGCCATGGTCAAATCCATCCCACAGCATCTTTTCATACGGCCCTCCGGGAGCCTAGACACGGCGAGCAGTAATGGACAAGGTCCAGATGAAGATGGATCGGCTCTCCACTTTCCCTGGAGGATACAGCCATCACATGGAGATGGCACCATCTTAGATCCGGAGATCCGATGTTCACCATACAACTCTATTCAGCAACTCACAGGCAGTGGCACAACTCTGACAGCCCTATCTACACACCCTAACTACTCTTCAAGGCACTCCAATAGCCCTTTGAGGTCAACCATAATGCTGATGTGGCTCTCGGTGACAATGAGTTTAACATTCTTGGTCTAGATAGAAAATTTGAACAACATGGAGGAACAGAAGTTGCATGACCATAATCACTATTGGAGGGACATAAGAATTTAACAAACCCATGAGACAAAAGATGACAGATAAAAGGTGATAATGATCCTCTTATCACACTTTCCACAATCACACAAACTTGGACCAATCATAGTTCAATCAAGCTGTGTAAGACATCAATCCACCACTGGGGTCATATATCACACTTACTAGAACTGTTACTGTGTCCCTTTTTGTCTATATATGCCCCTGTCTCTCTTTAGCCACAACCACTCCTCATTGACTTCTGTGCTTTGGGCAGTATGTAGCCTGATCTATCAGTCAGATAACAGTCTTTCTTTTAAAACCAAGATGCAAGTAAGTGGCCATGTAAAGCTCTCAAAATATCTGGATTTCAAACCCTAAAATCCCCACAAAATGCTCCCACTTACTCCCTGATTTGGAAACCATCTTCATTAATTTTCCAGGTCTACATGAGGAGACTCCATGTTCCGTTCTCTTCCACAATCATAATGAATTATTCTGTATGATCACCTCAGTTAGATATGTTAGACTAGACTCTTTAATCACTGAGACAGAAAGTTGCAATATCTGACAGATGCAGACAAGTAGACATAATATGGAGCAGAAGGAGGCACCCTACAGAAAAATGACTGTAATTATGAGACCTAGTATATGTTACATAGGTCATTTGTTGTATTGCCAAATTATTCAAACGGATTGTCTTGCTTGGTCAACCTCTATACATCCGTAGAGCTCCCCTGTAGATAATCTGGAAAGTTAGAAGCAGTCCTCTCAAGAAGAAATGAACCATAAAGGTATCCACACACAATAAGACAGAACTTGATCAAACCTGCTGATTCTAAAGGGATTGCCTGATGATTTAATGTGAAAGAAAACCTCCCGACTCTCATTTGACAGCAGATGCCGGGCATGTTGGATTACAGCATTTTCTTTGGTAAAACCTGCATTTTCATAATGTTCATAATTCATATTTGTTGGCCAACTATTATTTTATGTGTTTGGCCATCTTTGTTACATTCAAAAAAACTAGTCCTCTGTAAAAAACCCCATTCTGGTAGCTATCTTTAGTTGGTGAAGGTAAAAACCCAAAATACCAGACTCCCCATTCTCTATCAATATACTCATATACTTCAGTAGATTATATGAAAAAGGGGGTCAACAGAACAAACTCAAACGATAGGGAAGACCTACCAAACTAGAAAATAAGTATGGGCCCATACCCCGTTTAAAAGGTATAACTACTTTTGGGCATGTTTACACAGCTTTTTGGGCAGGGTTTTGGGAAGAATTTTTCGACGTTTTCCCCCCGCCCAAAACCTCGTCCAAACCACATCAAAAACCCCGCCTAAACACCTTCTTCAACAGGTTTTTTGACGAGGCTTTGATCAGGTTTTATCAGGTTTTTGGATCCTTTTTTATCAGGTTTTGACGAGGTTTTCACCCATACAAATGAATAGCCAAGACAAAAACCGCGGCGAAAACTGTGCCTACAACGCGCTTCAAGAATTGACATGAAACACTTCTTTTTCGTCTTTTTAAAGAAGCATTAAAAACCTCGTCATGGTGAAATACAACGAGGTTTTTCATAGGGAAACAATGAAATGAACTGGGGGGGGTTTTTGGGAAACATTCTGGATGAGGTTTTGGGGGAGGAAACGCTCCGAAAACCTCGTCCAAAACCTCGTCCAAAAACGTTGTGTGCACGTGGCCTTTGTCATTGAAGGAGTCCTCAACTTTTGACAAATCTTATTTTTTAAAAGCATCCCTTGACAATAAACTGATCATAAAGTTTCCCCCTTCTTGCACCCTGAGCAATTAGCTGTAATCTATGAGAAAACTTGGCAGTAAGTCCTCAACTTCCCTGCAGTGCCACCACAGGGGAACTGAAGCATTCCACACAGGGCCGTTCCTACATGCAGATGAGGCGGGTGATTGTCCGGGGCGCCGCTCATCAGAGAGGGCACCGCAGCTATCCACCTCACCCACTCCGTGATTACTCTCTCACTCTACACAGCCTTTTAAACAATGCCTGCAATTTTTAAGAGCTGCACACACACACTGCAGCTGCTCCTACAGGGAGGAGGCAGGACAGTTTGTTACTCTCCTGCCTTCTCCCTTGTATGTACAGCACTCAGTGAACACTGTACATACACATCAGTGTTACAGGTGGCGTGACACACGGCTTTCATCACGCCCCCTGTGGTGCTGGATCTCCCAAGTCAGAAGCCTAAGCTTCTGCCCCAGGAGATCCCAGAAGTTGTGTGCCGGTGTAAGCGGCGTGATGATGTCACTCCAATTACACTGTACATCAGCTCCTGGACCTGGCCGTGCGAAGAGGAAAAATGGAGAGGTGAGTACCTTTTTTTTTAATTTTCATTAACTACAGGGGGGAAATAACTACATGGCTACAGGGTACAACTACCTGGCTACATGGGGCAACTTACTGGCTACAGAGGGCAATTACATGGCTACAGGGGGCAACTTACTGACTACAGGGGACAATTACCTGACTACAGGGGGGTACTTCCTGGCTACAAGGGACAATTACCTGATTACAGGGGAGTACCACCTGATTATAGGGAACAAGTTACTGGCTACTGGGGGCAATTACCTGGCTACAGGGGGCATATAACTACTTGGCTACAAGGGGAAAATAACTACCTGGCTACCAGGGGCAACTACCTGGCTACAGAGGGCAAATACTACCTGCATGGGCCTATATAACTACATAATAGGGATCTATATTTCTACTTATTAGGAGGCCTATATAACTACCTACCTACTATCTACTTAATAGAGGACCAAGATACCTACCTATTGGGGGACCTATAAGTTTACCTACCTAATGGTGTGCTATACACCTACTTAATTGAGGACTGCCTACCTAGTTTGGGGGTGTACCTAAATACTGTCTTAGGGAATTTAACTACATCCTATATTGTCATAAAAAAACAAGACTAAAAATGTGTGCACAAATGGGAGCCCCATAACTGTTTGTGGGCACTTTTACAGTTTGGGGCACAAGGGGTTAATTAATGCCATTTGGGGTGCTATAGTTGGGGAGTTTGTATAGAGATAGGTATTGGTAGAAAAGTGTTGATAAAGTGAGGAGTCTAAGATGTTTGTTTTGCAAATTGTACAGTGAAGAGTTGTGGCCGGAAGTAAACGCCTTGGTGGTCTAGGCTGAATGGAGGAGATAAAGAGAAAGATAGCAACTCTTCAATGACGTCTCCTACTATTCCCTGGATGTAACTTTACTGTAATCGTTTATAGGTCTGCAGAGCCTGTGTACAATTGGTATCCATCTCTGTATGGTCACTGTATGCCGGTAATATTGGTTGTAGTATAATGGTTTATATTCAGTAATGGTATGATGTATTATTCAGTCACTATGTGGTGGTGATATGTGGTCATGGTGTGGCAGTATTATTCAGTCACTATATGGTGATGATATGTGGTCATGGTGTGGAGGTATTAGTCACTATGTGGTGGTGATATGTGGTCATGGTGTTGTAGTATTATTCAGTCACTATGGGGTGGTGGTACGTGGTCATGGTGTGTCGCTATTTGGTCACTATGTGGTGGTGATATGTGGTCATAGTGTTGCAGTATTATTCAGTCACTATGTGCTGGTGATATGCGGTCACGGTATTATTCGGTCACTATGTGCTGGTGAAATGGGGGTTTTAAAACCCAAAAAACAATTTACAGGTAAAAACCCAAAGAAAAAAAGTTTCATAAAACAAAACTTTTAATAAAGGAATGAATAAGAAAAGGGGAAAAGGGAAAACCCAAAAAAAAACACCCTAAAAATATCCCCTATAAAGGACCTGTCTACCTCAAAATGGGGAATTCGCCCCAAATAAGGGGGGCCCCCCACACTGGAACCTAAACTAACCCTGTCCCTAGTACATCTAAATGAAAAAAGAGAAAAAAAAAAAAAAAAAAAAAAAAACACATATAAAACAAATGGAGTGCAAAAAAAAAAAAAGTGCGTAAATAAAAAAAAATACAACAGACAATATTTTTTTTAAAAGGGTTCAAATATACTATAAATTTTGAGGGATGGCCGGTTCAAAGAAAGATAACCCAAAACCCCCAAAAAATATTCCAATTTTCCAAGCGTTTCCCCCTGGGAAAACGGGGGTTCATCAGGGAAAAATTGCAGTTAAAACAACAAAAAGGAAAACATCAAAAAAAAAATCAACAAGTTTAATGCAATAAAAAAAAAATTTTCAGTCCCTTAAAGATGGAAAACAGGGCTGGTTAAGTAGGGGAGGGGGTCCGGGGATAAGTCATGTAAAAGCCCCCCGCTATCTAAATTAATGAGACGGGGCCCCAAGCAGTAACAAATTCAGTGAACCCAAAACCACATTTATACCCGGGCAAATTAGCCCCAAAATTTGTATCGGTTAGCCCCCGGGACTACCACAAGCCCTGTATAAAAAACCGCCCAAAAAAAAAAAAAAAAAAAAAAGAAATGTTTAAAAGGGGTTTTTAAAAACTAAAAAGGCCGGCCCTTACAATACCGGAAAATGCCTCAGGAATGAAACAGAAACAGGGAGGGAGAAAAAAAAAACAGTTAAAAAAACTAAAATTAGACCAAAAAATCAAGGGTCGCTGTCCCCCGGGCCCATGAAACGGGCAGCGCCGAGGGCCCAAAATATAATGACTGAAATTTATCGCAGACTGAGCCGAGGCTTGAATAACAGAAAAAAAAAACATACAAAAGGGGCAGTGAAGGCGCAAGCTATTTTAAAATTTTGTAAAAAACGACCCTATAGACCCAAAAAATGTTTTTTATGAAAGTAAACTTTTGTAAATTTGTGAAAAACCCCATATAAAAGCCAAAATTTTTAAAAAAAAAAAATCCTATAAGTTTACTAAAGAGTTCAAAATTTAAGGAATATAACAACGGGTATATATACCAAAATTATGGTTTATTAATACGAACCAAAAATGAAAAAAAAAAAAAAAAAGAAAAAAACGTTGGGGCAGTAAAAAAGGCGTTTTAAAATATTTTTACTTTTGTTTATAAAAAACAACCCCCAAAAAGGCGGATACTTATGTGAAAACAAACCCAAAGATGAAGGTTAGTAATGGACCAAGAAAAAGGCCCCACACAAAGGTCCAATGAGGAACCAATAATAACTTTTAGGTTTTTCATAGCTATAATAAACGTACCAAAATTGGCTTTTTTATACTAAATTTTAAAATTTAAAGCAAAAATAATATTTAACATAAAAAGTTTGAATTTAAAATATAGGATAAATGAAAAAATACTAGAAAAAAAACCCTTTTAAAAAATAATGGAGCACATCAATCACCCCATACCACTTTTTAATACGGATGTTTAATAAAATATGCAAAATTTAGTAAATTAAAAACCATTTTTTTAAAAGATGGAGAAAAGGAAAAAAATCATTGAGCCCCCTTTGGCTTAAATGATTTAAGATTGAAGACCCAAAGGGGTTTCCCGTTGTAATAGCTTGCGATAAAAAAGTTCCCCCACGGGGAAAGGGGGGTGAAAAACCAAACTTTTGTTACAAAAAAGGATAAAGCAAATGGGTTATCAAGTGGAAGGTATTTTTTTTATTGGGCGTGGGGCCCGGAGAGTCCCGTTTATGTGAAAAAACGCCAAAAGTTCAAAAATACGGGCTTCTCAGTTCACGTTTGTTTTTCCAACATACATGGAGGGGCCCTGGACGGAACACTAAATTTTATGAAAAACCTTTCTTTTTAAAAATTTTTAAAAAAAAACGTAAATCTGAAAGGTAAACCCGTGAAATACATGGAATGATTTAGGGGAAAATAAATTTAAAGCCCAAAAGCTTTAAAACTCCCACATTCTATATGTCCCAACTTTTTTTGGGTAGTAAACCACTTTTGGGGGGACGGGGGAGGGGTTTATAAACTTTGTACAAGTTCAAACCCCCAAAATTTCCCCTTTTTCCTAAATGTAATAGCGGGGGTTTGTTAAAACAAATGGGAAAAATATGGAAACCTGGTGACCAAACCCAAAAAACTCCTGATAGAGGGGCAAAAGGGGGAAAAAAGCAAAAATCAAAGGTGCCAATAATGGGTTTTTGGACTCACAGTTTTTAAAATTCCCCGTGAATGAACCTGAAGAAAATGAATTTTATCGGGAAACGCTTTGCAAATGAGTTTGCCTGAGATAAAACCCCTTTTTTGGGGAAACCCTCGCTCTAAAAAATCTTTTTTTTAAAATCGATCACCCTTTCCATTTGTTTGCTCGAAAAATTAAAGGGAAAAGAATTTTTTAAAAAAAATTTAAAAGAGAACAGCCCCAAGGTTGTGCATACTTTGGGGTGGGGAATTCCACCGATTTAAAAGGGGGATACAAACCCGGGTGGCCCTTACTGGGGGGACAACGAGAAAGACCCGCTGGGGGGGCCCAATTTTTTTTCCGGGTCGACCCAAAAAAATAAAAAATCCCTCCGGGTTTCCCTGAGATAATTCGAAAAGTTTTTTTTAAAAAGGTGTGTGACGGAAATTGAGAAAAATACCACAAATGAGTTTTTTGGACCCAAGAGAAGGGGTTCAATCCCCACCAGAGATAAATTTACTTTTCCCCTTTAAAAATCTGGAACAGGAAAAAGGGTTATTACTTTAAATTTCCCCCGGAAAAAGGGCCCGGAAATATTGTAATTTTTAAACCCCATCTTGACTAAAAAAACATGTCCCCTTACAATTTTGAGTGAAAAAAACAAGGCTATCCTTTTTTAAAGACTCCAACCCCTTCAAAAAAAATTTCTGCCCCCAGTAAAAAAAAAATTCTGGGTAAGCTTTGCCCCCTTAAAATCATTAAATTTAAAATGATACAATTTTTATTTCCGGGCACACCCTCGGGTATCTATTTTTTAATGGCCCCCTAAGGTTCATAAGGGGGTTTGTCCCCCAAAAATTTTCAAAACCAAATAATTTCAGGATAAAAAAACTGCCCAAAATGCGAGTCTCTATGTTGAAAAAATTTACTTCGCCCATTCTTTTCCTCCCTTCCCCGTACATTAGGGAAAACCACTGCCTGCTTTTAAAAATTGGGAGGGCCCTTAGTGGGAGGAGGAGGGTTTGGGTTTTATCCCAAGCATTAAATTTGAGGCTCTCTACAGCTCCATTCCCCCATGAAGGGGGTTTTGGGGTGCTGTAAAAATTTTCCTGGCCACAAGGAGTGCCCTTTTTAAGACACACAAAAACTTTTTTTATTGAAGCCTTGCGGGTTTTCCTAACACACCCTTTTTTTTTTACTTTTGATGGAAGGTACTACCACCAGCTAGGGGCACAGCCCATGGGGACCCCAGTTTGGGCCCCCCCATAAGCTAATTTGTTCCTGGGGGGGGGAGAGCACCCTTGTCTTCTCAAATTGTTTTTAAAAATTTTTTTATTTAAAACCAAATTTTTTTGGGGGGCGTTATATTTATGACACATCATATGTGGGGCAGGTTTTAGAGAAAAATTTTTTCCCTTTTTATTTAACCTCCAAAGTCAATTTCTGTATTTAAATTCCGTTCGAAATCCAAAAAGGGGCCCCGGGGCTGTATTTCTGGACCTTTTTGATTTAAAAAAATCTAATTGATGGGACTTTGGGGGAACCCAAAATTTTTTGAAAGCCAAAATGAAGGGAAAAAGCCTTCTTAAATGGGAGAGTTTCCATCCAATTCCCCAAAACAGGGGATTCCAAAGGGCCAGTACCCTTAGAAAAACCCCGAAATTGCTTTTTTTCAGCTTTAAAAAACAAAGAAGGGAAACTGATCGATTAAAAAAAAGGGTTTTTTAGAGCGAGGTTACCCAAAAAAATTTTATCTTTAGGGTACTTTATTTTTCAAACCCATACTGATGAAATTCTTTTTTCAGGTTTATTCCCGAATAAGGGAAATGTGAGGGCCAAAAACGTATTATTGGCACCCCTTTTATCTTGCCCTCTTCCCCCAAAATTTCCTCTCTTAACAGGAAATTTTTTTTGGCCCCTTTTTACCCAGGGGTCCTATATTATCCCAAATTTTTTTGATCCACCCCCCATTTACATTTAGGAGAGGGAGAAATTTTGGGGGTCGACTTGTAAAATAGTTTATAACCCCTTTCCCCCCCCCCCCCTTTGTGGTTGACTACAAAAACATTGGGACATATAGATTTTGGGGGTTGAAAGCAGTGGGCTAATTGATGTCTCAAAAACCCTTCACATTTATTTTAAAAAGGGTTTGTTTCCCCTTTTAGTTTTACAGTTTTGCAAATTGCAAAACGAAAAGGGGTCATATATCATGTCTCCTGGCCCCTGCCCGCCATGGGAAAGTTGGAAAAACAAAGCTTTGAACTGAGACGCCGTATTTTTTGAACATTTTTGGGCGTTTTAAAACATAAACGGGACTCTCCGGGCTCCCCATATGAATTTCCTTCCACTGTGAAAAACCCATTTTTCTTTTTTCCTTTTCTGTTTAAACCCAAGTGGTCTCACCATCCCCCACGGGGGGGGACTTTGATCGGGAAGTTTTCCCGGGAAACCCGTTTTCTTTCAAATTCCCAAAATTAAAAATTTAAGCCAAGGGGGGTTTTTTTAAAAAAAAAAGATTTTTTTTTTCCTTTTCCCCCCATTTGGGGCCATTCATTTAGCAAATTTTTAATTTTTAAAAACCCCCCGTTTAGCCCCTTAGTAAATTTAAAAGGGGGAAAGGTGGCCATAGTGGGTCCTTATTTATATGTAAACTTTTCTAGTATTTTTTCATTTATCATCAAAATTTTAAATTCATCTTTGTAAGTTTAAAAATTATTTTTGCTTTTTTTTAAAATTTAGTATCAACAAGCCATATTTTGGGACGTTATTATAGCTATGAACACCTACGTTATCTTTTTGGGGTACCCCCATTTTGGAAACCCTTTAGTGTGGGGCCTTTTTACTTGGTCCATTACTAAAAAAATTTATCTGGGTTTGTTTCACCCTAAGTTTTTCCCGCTTAGGGCTTTTTTTTTTTCTTTGTACAAATATAAAGGGCCCTTTTTACGCCACAACGTTTTTTTTTTTTTTTTCTTCTATTTTAGGTTTTAGTATTAATTTTGGGCCCTATTTCGGTATATCTAAAAACGTTGTAAAAAAAACCTATTAGAACCTTTTAGTTTTCTTAAAAGGGTTTCTAGTTTGGGGTCTTTTATTTGGTTTTTTACAAATTTACAAATGTTTAGCCCCGCATACCAAAAAATTTTTCCTTAAAAGGCTCGTTTTTTACCAAATTTTAAAAATAATTTCTTAAACGCCTTCCCCCGCCATTTTGTATTTTTAATTTTTTGTTTTCAAGCCTCGGGTCGTCGCGGGTATTGAAATCATTATATGTGCCGCGGCGCTGGGTGTGCATGCGCCCGGGGGACAGGACAATTTATCTTTTTGGGCTATGAGTTTATTTTTAACTTTTTTTATTTGTTTCTCCCTCCCTGTTAATGGAAAATAAAATAGGCATTTTCCGGGTTTTTTGCCGGACCTGTTTTAAAACCTTTGAAACTTTCTTTTTTTTTTTTTTTTTTTTTTTTTTTGGGCGTTTGGGATACAGGCTCGTTTGGGGTCAAGGGTTTCTAACGGCTGAACAAAATTTTGGGGCAAATTTGGGCCGGCTAAAATTTTGTGGCTTGTGATTTTACTGAATTTGTTACGCTTGGACCTGTCCCCAGTAATCAATAGCGGGGATCTGTAATTATTAAAAATGGACCCCTTTCCCCTTTATCTTTTCCAGCCCTGTTTTTCCTCATTTAAAGGGGCGGGAGTTATATTTAATTTCATACATCTTGTGAATTTTTTTAGATTTCCTATTGTTTTTTATCAACTGCAATTTTCCCTAAGAAAACCCCGTATCTAGGGGGGGGGAAAAGGGGTTGGAATATTTTGGGAAAATTTATGCGTTATTTATTATTTTCTATGACGCCATCCCAAATTCCCTAGGAAATTTTTTAAAAATCAAAAATATTTTTTGTTTTTGTTTGTTATTTTCCGCAATTTTTTTGTTTGGCACCCATTTGTAATTTAGAAATTTTTTTTTTTTTTTTCTTCTCTTTTTTCATTTAGATTAGTAGGGACAGGGGTTTGTTTAGGTTCCAGGTGGGGGCGCTCTTTTTTGGGGCGAATTCCCATTTTTGAGGGAGACAGGTTCCCTTTAAGGGTATATTTGAAAGGGGGTTTTTTTTTTTTTCCCTTTCCCCAAATCTTAATTTATTCTGATTAAAATTAAAAAAAGGTTTTTTTTTTGTTTTCTTTTTTTTTAGGGTTTAACCTGTAGTTGGGTTTTTGGGTTTTTTTTGTATTGGTTTTACCCAGAACTTCATTCCATTATAACAAGGGTTTTTCTACCCCCCATTTCAAGTGCTTTTAAATAGAAAATACATGGTAGTGTTTTTTGTTTTTGAAATGTGGGCTTAGTAGGAACATTGGGACTAATTTGCCTGGGTTCCCGGTTTTGTGAAGCACTGTTATTTGGTGGTGTATGGTAAAAAATTTAGAGTTTTTTTTGTAGCAAATTCTGTTAAAGCTTTTGTATATTTTATTTAAAACCAATTCAGAAAACAGGGCAAATAAAACAACTGTCACCGAAATATACCAAATATTTAAAACCCAAAACAAAATGATGACTCAAAAAAACAATAAAATTGTCAAAAATCCATAAAAAACTTTATTTTTAACAAATTTCAATTTACAAAACTGACACAAAAGTTTTTAAACACAGCTAAAAAGAAATTTTAAAAAACAAACATAGTACAAAAAAACAGAAAAGTAAAGTTTTCTTAAAAAACCGGGGGAAAAAAAACAATAAATTAACCACAAACATCATAAATTAAAATTACAATAGTAATATATCAAGTGAAATAAATATACCCCAGATGCACTGCAAAAAATTTAAAAAATAAATAAAAATAAAATTAAAAACGTAAAGTTTATTACCCGGGAAATAAGAAAACATGGGGGCCTCCCAAAAACCGCCTCGACGTACTTTTTCCCCCCTTTGCTTTAAAAGAGGCTAAAAAATGAAGCAAAACTGGGCAAAAATTTGTGGGGCAAAGCACCCCTTTAAAGTTTTTATTGGCCAAATAGAAAATAAAACCAGCTTTTTATTTGCCTCAAAATTTAGTGTTGAGCGTTATTAAAAAAAGTTAAAATCGGAAACGGTTTTTTTTTGTTAAAATAGGATTTTTCGATCCGGGGTAATTTTAGGTAAAAAATCTGGGCATAATCTTTTAAAAATTTTGGCCATTTTCAGCAAACCAGCAAATCATTAGAGAATAAGCAGGGTGAGGGGGGTTTTTGCGACATCATAAACTGGGAATGTGTAGGGTTGCGTTTGGGCGGAAAAATCAAAATGACCTCTTTTTTTACAAAGAACCCCTTTTCCTGTTCGCCTCGGTGTGTGTTTGATCATAAGGGGCAGGACGTTTTTTGCTGGGTCTCTTCAAAACAGCTCAGCGAAATTGTTCTAATTGTTCACACAGACAACTATGCTTTTAGCTGTGAAAAATTAGAACTTAGGTAGATTAAGATTTTTCAATTTTCGTTCTTAGGCTGAGAATTTTTAAAAGGGGCAAACTAAAGGGTGGGACGCCACAGGGGGGGGGGGGGTTTTGGGGGGGTTTGGGGGGTGAAAAACAGACAGACAGACAGGCCCCTTTAAAAAGGGGATTGGTATTGTGCAGCCCCGACTGTGCTTTAGACCCCCGCATTTCAAATGGGTTTTTTTTTAACACTTTTTGGCCAGGGTTTTTTTGGGGAAATAATTTCATGAAAGTTTTTGCAACCCCGTACTTTTATTAGGATACAGGGTCTTTTTTTGTAAATGAAGGGGTAATTTGATAGGTGCAAAATCAACTTTTATTATCCGTAAATTTTAGATAGGGTTTTTTTTTTCACTTTGGCGGGAGTTTCCCGCTTTTTTCATAAAACCACCTTTTCACTTAAATTTTTAATACAAACAATTTTGTCGTCACCGAGGGTTTTGATAGGGGCAAAAAATCCTTTTATTATCCCCTATACATTTCAGAAAAGGGGGGGGGGGGGGGGGGGGGGGGGGTTTTTTTTTTCCCTTTTGGGGCAGGCCCGCTTTGTTTATAGAGCCCCCCTTGCACTTAAATTTGAATACAGCAATTTTGGGCGTCACCCCAGGGTTTTTGATAGGTCAAAAAATACCCTTTTTTTTTCCGTATAATTTTTAAAATAGGGGTTTTTTTTTTATTTGGCGCAAGGCCCGCTTTGTTCATAGAGCCACCCCTTTCATTAAATTTAAAACAGCAATTTTGTGGCACCGCAAATGGTTTTTGATAGGGGCAAAAAATACCTTTTTTATCCTAACAAATTTTGATAGGGGTTTTTTTCACTTTGGCGCAGTTTCCCGCTTTGTTCAAAGAGCCCCCTTTCAACCCTTTAATTTAAAAACAGCAATTTTGTGTCACCGGGGGGGGGGGATTGAAGGGGGGGGCAAAAAATTTCCTTTTTTTATCCCCTTTAAAATTTTTAGATTTGGTGTTTTTTTTTAATTTGGCGCGGCCAGCTTTGTTCATAAGGGGGAAAACCTTTCACTTTAAAATTTAAAAACGCAATTTTTTTGTCACCGCAATGTATTGATAGGTGCAAAAAATACCTTTTATTAAACCGAAACATTTCAGATAGGTGTTTTTTTTTTTTTTTTGGCGCGTCCCGCTTTGTTTTTAGAGCCACCTTTCACTTTAAATTTTAATACAGGAATTTTGCCGTCACCGCAGGTGTATTGATAGGTGCAAAAAATACCTTTTATTATCCATACACATTTCAGATAGGTGTTTTTTTTCACTTTGGCGCAGTCCAGCTTTGTTCATAAAGCCACCTTGCACTTAAATTTGAATACAGCAATTTTGTCATCACCGCAGGTGTATTGATAGGTGCAAAAAAATACTTTTATTATCCGTATACATTTCAGATAGGTGTTTTTTTTCACTTTGGCGCAGTCCAGCTTTGTTCATAGATCAATTAGGCTGTGCACATCCATATATTTTGAAAAACATAAGCATAGGTGCACACTGAAAAGGCAATAGCATACATCTAATACAAATATCAGTGGCACACTAAAAACTAAGTGAAACATCAAGGTATATAGACATATTGGAAATGCATTACTGCTAAGGAAAATATGAAAAACCTGGGACTCTTAGTTTACAGTTTTTGATCAAGAATTGTTTAAGCTCACCTCCCAATAGCGTCAAGGGGATCCCAGCACAGGTGAGTCCCTAACACTAACATGTTACCTCACTAGGAGTACATTCAGACTACAACTCTCAGGGAGTGATAGGAACTTGCTACTGAATTATCCTGCACTGGTTTAAAAGAGGTAAGGGGAGTGCAGCAAACCAGTGAGGTTGCCATCCCTCAAATAGACTACACAAATTAATTAGGCTGTGCACATCCATATATTTTAAAAAACGTAAGCATAGGTGCACACTGGTAAGGCAATAGCATACATCTAATACAAATATCAGTGGCACACTACAAAACTAAGTAAAACATCACGGTATATAGGAATTTTTTGAAAATGCATTACTGCTAAGTGATGCATTTCCAATATTCCTATATACCTTGATGTTTCACTTAGTTTTTAGTGTGCCACAGTCCCTCTTGCTTGTAGCCCGCAGCTCCTGGATGCAGAATGTCAGGACGACCAAGTCACCTGTGTTGATGATGATGATGAAGACGACATTGCGGATCCAACGTGGTCTTTTCAGCAGAATTTGCTTGCGAGTGCTTCATCACTGGACGAGGAGGAAGATGATGGGGTAGTGTCAGTATGGGTCCGCCTCAAAAAGGGAGAGGGCGGTTGCAGAAGTCCGCTGATATGATTCCGCCAGCCACGGTCAGCGGAAACCCCGCTCCTCGCTTATCGCCGTCAAAAAGGTCCAGGACCTCTCAAGCCTGGGCCTTCTTTGAGCAAGCCTCTGATTCACCCAGCAATGTCATATGCCACACCCTCTGTCTCCGCCTCCTCCTCCGCCATCACCAAGCGTTCCTCAGCTGCCCATGTCTCTCAGAGTCATGATCAGGGATCAGCCTCCACTTCAGCCTCCACCGTCGCCCGATTACCACCAGCACCACCAGTGACCCATCCTACCCCTTCTCCTTCCGCCAGTTTGACGACCTGCACGCCGTACAGCGGCCAGTCTAGCAGCCAGCCTTCTGTCTTCCAGGTTTGGGAGCAGAGGAAAGACTGTAACCCAAACCATCCAAGGCCAAAAGCCTGAATGTCGGCATTGCCCGGCTTTGGTCCTTGGAGATGTTGCCTTTCCGTCTGGTGGACACATATGTGTTCCGCTACATCATGGCCCTTGCCTGCTCCCAATACCAGATGCCAAGCAGGCATTTCTTTGCCAGAAAAGCCGTCCCTACCCTGGCCAGCCACGTGTCATATAAAATTTCAAGCGCGTTGTCTGCATCTGTGTCCGGAAAAAGTCCATCTGACCACTGACACATGGACTAGTAAGCACGGCCAAGGCCGCTATATCTCTGTGACAGCTCACTGGGTGAGCTGGGTGGATGTCTCTGGTGGTGACGGTGGCTCTCAGGCTCGGCGCACGCTCTTCAAAACCGCAGGGATGGTGCAGGGCTTTTTCCCCCAAGGTCCTCTGGTGGCATCACGTGCCCAGAGAAACCAGGCCGTGTTGAAATTAATCTGTCTTGGAGACCAACCACACACAGGTCCGGAGCTGTGGACGGCTCATCCCCAACGAGACCGAGCGCTGGTTGGGTGGCAAGAAACCGTGTGCCAGGCAAGGTGGTGTGCGATAATGGGCAAAATCTGCTGGCCGCCCTTAAGATCGGTAGGCTGGAGCACATCCCTTGCCTGGCACATGTCATGAACCTTGTCGTCCAGAAATTTCTAAAGAGCTACCCGGGTCTGGACTGCCTGCTGAAGAAGGCTCGAGGTCTGAGTTCGCACTTCCGCTGTTCGCACCCTGCTTCGTCCCGCCTGGCTGCGTTGCAGCGTCAGCTCGGCCTCCCCGTCAACCGTCTCATTGTTGACGTGGCAACACGCTGGAATTCCACCCTCCACATGCTCCAGCGATTGTGGCAGCAGCGCAATGCCATTACGCAGTACGAAGTGACACATGGCCTGACAAGCAGCGGTGCGGACCTCGGGGTGTTGAGCCACCGAGAGTGGAGGCAGGTGAAAAAGCTCTGCACCATCCTTGCCAGTTTTGAAGAAGCCACCAAAATGGTCAGTGCGGACAATGCCCTTGTCAGCATGAGCATTGTGGTGATCTTAGTTCTGGAACGATCGTTGGACACTCTGAAACATCAGGTCCCGCCAGCGACGGAGGAGGAGACGGACACAGATGCGGACACGGAGCCTTTCTCTCCGTCGAATCCACAAGGCCCGACAGTTTCTCAATTTTATCGGTCTTCATTAGGGCAGTGTTCGGGGTCCAGGGCTAGTGCAAGGCGGCGCATCAGCTCTCAGGGTGCATCATCTAAGGCAAGTCAGGGCTGTGCTGAAGCTGTGCCGGAGGAAGCGGAGGAGGAGGAGGAGGAGGAGGTATTCCTAGACACCGACATTACCGACGTCCCTGCCTCGGAAAGAGGTTGGCGCGAATTTGAGGCGGAGGAGGAAGATGAGGATGATCAGTTTGCTAGTGCCCCTCGACCCAGAGGCTTGGGAAATCAAGGCTCCATATCTCTCACATGAGTGCTTGGATGGTCCATTTCCTCCAACATGATCCTCGCATTAAGGCCATTAAAATGAACAACAGTTACTGGGTGGCCACCCTCCTGGATCAACGGTACAAAACAAAACTCAGCACTTTCCTTCCACCACCCAAATAGAGAGGAAAATGCAGGAAATGGAGACCTTGCTGATTGATCAACTGGAGACATCTGTTGCGTCTGCTTCACGTTCTTCAAATGTCACGGTGGAACAACGTCAGCGACGTGATAGCAGTAGAGTGCCAAGTAGCTGTAGCGGCAGCAGCAGGCAATGTGGCAGAAGCCTAATGGGTGACCTCTGGCAATCTTTATTTAGCACCTCACCAACGCATGTAATGCAGGGGACATATGTAACACACAGAGACCAGCTTAAGATCATGGTGCACGACTACCTGTGTCTCAACACCAATGTTTTTGGATGTGTTCCGGACCCAATTGACTTGTGGGTATCCAAAATGGATGAATGGCCCGAGCTCGCTCGCCACACCATAGAGGTGTTGTCCTGCCCAGCAACCAGCGTCATATCTGAGCAGACCTTCAGCACAGCTGGAGGAGTCATTACAGACAAACGCATCCGGCTTTCCACAGATAATGTGGATCGTTTGACTTTCATCAAGATGAATCAGGCATGGATCTCTGATGTTGTGGCCCCAATTGCCGAGGTCACCGATTAGTTGCCGGTCTACTTCAGATTCCTCTTCAAACAGAAATGGTCCTCTTGAAAAATGTTTTTAAAATGATAATTTCTCTCTGCCATTTTTATTCTCAGTTCCCAAAAGAGACTGTAAAAGACACCAAGGTTTCATGACAAAACCGTATTCCATTTACTCACTTCATCTTTAGAATTTTTTCGCATTGTCAATGGTTTTGGGGTCATAATCCTGTGAGATACAGCTATAATCATGGTCCTTTGGAACAGAAATGTGGCTTCTAAGTGGCATTTCTCCATCACAATTTTTAACAGTGGCTGAGAAGTCATTTTTATAATTTTTTGGGGTCATGTTGCTTTGAAATGCAGCAATACTACAGGACCTATTCTAAAAAATGTGGTTTCTAACAGACATTTGTTCTTCACAATTGTCAAGAGTGGTTCAAGGGTGATGGTGCTGTCAGAAACAGGAATAGGTAGGACACTGTTAATGGACACATATTGCAAAATTACTTGTTTTTGCAAGATCTTTAACATAGCTAGCAATTCCTGTAGTGAGACAACCCATTTAACACAATTAAAAAAAAAAGAGAAACAAAGACGTGGTGGGATTATATCCTATTTTAAAAATGTGTTTTCTAGAATTAAACTACTAAAAAACTTGCATGTACAAAATAGCTGATACAAATATTCCTCTGAATTGTACAAGGGAGGTACAGGAAGACTTGAACAGATGAAGGTTACCCAGGACAGGTATAGTCAATGTCCAGTTCAACTAAAATGATGGTTCAAAAACTCCTTTTTCCAGCACTTCTTAATCTGTGGGTCAGACAGGTTTAATGGTCGTACTGCGGTACAGGAAAGATATAGTTAATGTCCAGTTCAACTTAAATGGGGGTTAAAAGACTCCTATTTCCGGCACTTTTTAAATCTGGGGGTCATGCAGGTTTGGGGCTCATACTGTGGCCCAAGACAGATATAGTCAATGTCCAGTTCAACTAAAATGGTGGTTCAAAGACTCCTTTTGACGGCACTTTTTAAATCTGGGAGTCATGAAGGTTTGGGGCTCATGCTGTGGCCCAGGACGGGTTTGTCAATGGCAGTTCAACATAAATGGTGGTTCAAAGCTCCTTTCCAGCACTTTTAATCTGTGGTCAGAAGTTATGGTCATACTGTGGTACAGAACAGGTATTGTCAATGTCCAGTTCAACTAAAATTGTGGTTCAAAAACTCCTTTTTCCGGCACTTTTTAAATCTGGGGGTCATGCAGGTTTGGGACTCGTGCTATCGCCCAGGACAGGGATAGTCTATGTCCAATGAAACTAAAATGGTGGTTGAAAGACTCCTTTTTCCGGCACTTTTTAATCTGGGGGTCATGCAGGTTTGGGGCTCATGCTGTGGCCCAGGACAGGGATAGTCTATGTCCAATGAAACTAAAATGGTGGTTGAAAGACTCCTTTTTCCGGCACTTTTTAAATCTGGGGGTCATGCAGGTTTGGGGCTCATGCTGTGGCCCAGGACAGGTATAGTCAATGTCCAGTTCAACTAAAATGGTGGTTCAAAGACTCCTTTTCCCAGCACTTTTTAATCTGTGGGTCAGACAGGTTTAATGGTCATACTGTGGTACAGAACAGGTATAGTCAATGTCCAGTTCAACTAAAATGGTGGTTCAAAGACTCCTTTTTCCGGCACTTTTTAAATCTGGGGGTCATGCAGGTTTGGGGCTCATGCTGTGGCCCAGGACAGGGATAGTCTATGTCCAGTGAAACTAAAATGGTGGTTGAAAGACTCCTTTATCCGGCACTTTTTAATCCGGGGTCATGCAGGTTTGGGGCTCATGCTGTGGCCCAGGACAGGGATAGTCTATGTCCAATGAAACTAAAATGGTGGTTGAAAGACTCCCTTTTCCGGCACTTTTTAATCTGGGGTCATGCAGGTTTGGGGCTCATGCTGCATTCCAGGACAGGGATATTCAATGTCCAGTTCAAGTAAAATGATGGTTCAAATCATACTGCCTTCAGGCACTTTTTAATTTGTGGGTCATGCAGGTTTAAGGGTCAGGCTGTGGTACAAGACAGGGATAGTGAATGGTCTGTGACTTTTTTTCTGTGACTTTTATAACCTAAGTGTGTTGCCTAAGATGTAGCACGTATCCATTTGACTGTTGTGGATGTTAATTCCAGCTTCTCCAGCCCTGTTTGGGTGTAAGAATGAAGGTGTTGTTCCTCTCCCATAGACTTTAACGGTCATCGTCAATAATCTATTATCGACTATCGGAAATCGTCTTGATAATTGCCGATATCGACTATCGACCCGATGACGATAGTCGACGTCATCGCTCATCACTACTCATAATCATTTGAGTCATCATTTTGATTTGGTTTATATTTTGTATATTGTGCCTTTGGTTGTGGGTGATGCACTGTGTTGCAACATGGCGCATTATGTTAAGGGGGGAGGAAACATTTTTTTACCCCCCCCCCCTCCCACCCCTGAAGGCAGTTTAGCCTAGGAATGGCCCTGATTACTCCATATCCATTCAAATCAGTGGGTTGTCTATATAATGTAGGACAGGACAGGTCCTCCAGAGAGAGAGAGGCTCTTTATAATTACCCGTTACCCTGGCCAAGAGATGAGGGTCCTATACTTGGTAGCCCACTATTTTAACTCTGAAGCCCCTATTGAGATATATATAAAGCTTAAAAATATTTATACCTAACATAACACAAGCAATGAAAGTTAGCTATAATTGAGAATACCGTTGAAAGGTTAACTATCCCAAAGCAGAAAAACCTTTATTATGGTTTGGATTTGCAACATATACATATAATATTTCAAGGGACTTTCTTCATAAGTACAGCTAAATACTGAATGTACATAGTGAACAATATATATTATCATTTCATTGAATGGTATAACAACAGCCCTCTAAACAGTACATGCTATGTTGACAGGAACATTGATTCTTCACAAAGTCAGTCAGAGGACACAAAGAAAGAGATCCAGTGCTAATGTGTATTTTGAAGGTTTTAGCATACTATTACACTTTCTATTGAAACTCAAGGTTTATTCTACTTTATGTAGTTTTGTACACACAATTCAACATCCTAATGGAAGAACATAATAGAGTAATGAAACCAATTTATCATAAGAATGCAAAACAAAATGAAAGCCCATTGGCTCTCTTTATATTTTGTTGTAACATTATGCTAACGTTTTGGATTATTTTTTCTTTTAGACTGCATTTTTGCAATAATCGAAATATAACTCATGAGTCATAATCGGACATCAATCTCTACTGTAGTATATATTCAGATCCTATAAATATACTCAGATGCCAATTGGCTAGAGAAATGATGAGGTTCTAGTTTTGATTGGTTGATGAAAAGTAATTGGTAGACCTCTGTGGTTATGCTATATTATACATATCCTGTTGTCTTCGTGAAAGTAGTTGGTGAGCAAGTCAAATAGGAAAAGGGAGTATGAACATCTAAAGTTCCACATATAATAAACCCCATTCTGAATTTATTATTCATCCCTTCTTCCTCTGTATGTGGTGTAAAATATACAAATTTGTTTAGCTAAATAGTAGGACATTCATCACAGCTCTAGGGTAAAAGGAACATTAAAGGCTAGTGTCTATCCAATACTTCCCTCCACCTACTCACCTATGCCATCTTTTGCCAATCATCTCACTTTCACCAGTTTTCAGGACACTCATTGTCAACCAACTCTGCTGGATCCCCATATATATGGCACTTATTGCCACTTTGTTAATTGAAGAGGAAAGGTCTGGAGTAGTGTTGAGCGATTATTATCGACAAAGTTGAAATCGGCACGGTATTTACGTTGATCGGATTTTTTATATCACGCAATAAGTTAGGTTAAAATCTGTGCATAATCTATAAATATCGCGCCATTATCGGCAGCTTCGTCATTTTTGGCGGCCACAAATCAGCTATTATTAGAAGAGAGCAGGGTGATATGTGTTGTGCAGACACAGTCATTCAGGGTGTGATTTGGGTATGGTTGCGATTGGCTGGAAAAATCACATGACCTCGTTTACATAGAACAAGTCCTTCCTGTACAAGACATTGTGTTTCATGCTCTCATAGCAGTAAGGACCGGTGGCGCTCTGCCGCTGTCCAAAGCAGCTCATCAAACATGCTCAGCCGAAATTTATTTTAAATTCTATATTGGTTCACAGAGGTATACAGCTCTAGCTTTTGCTGGATCCTTAGAAGTTAGTTAGATCAGCACAGAGATTTGCAGATTTTAGTAGTTTTGGAGAGAATTGTTAAAGAGAGCATCTACCGCTGTGATAAGTCACTATCTTCACTTGGCCGGCGGGTGAGCGGAAAGGGGGGGTCCAGCGGTAGGGGCCCCCGCGGGCTAACACTAGGACAAGCTCTAAGAAAGGATACTGGAGTATTGTACAGCCCAAAACGTGTTGTTTAGCACATGGCATGCCTTATATTAGGATACAGATCTTTTCTAGTAACTGCAAGCAGGTCTATTTGTTAGGTGCAAAAACTCCACTTATATTATCAATAAACAATTGCGAGATAGGTGTTCTTTTTCAATTTTGCGCCTAGTCCAGCTTTGTTGATATAGCCACCTTGAATTTCAGTATAATTTGAATACAGGCAATTTTGTAGTCACCACAGGTTGATCCAGGTGCCAAAAAATACCTTTTATTATCCCGTATACATTTCAGACAGGTCTTTTTTGTTTCACTTTTGGTCAGTAAAGCTTTCGTGATAGATCTACTTGGCAGTTAAATTGAATACAGGGCAATTTTCGTATTCACCACAAGTTGAATTGATAGGTGCCAAAAAATACCTTTTATTATCTCCGTATACATTTCATACAGGTATTTTTTATTTATTCACTTTTGGTCAGTCAACCAAGGCTTTGATTTCATAGAGGCTACTTTGGCAGTTAAATTTGAATAGCAGCAATTTAGTAGTCACCACAGGTGAATTGATAGGTGCCCAAAAAATACCTTTTATTAACTCCCGTATACATTTCAGACAAAGTGTTTTTTTCACTTAATCGGGTCATCAAGCCAAGCTTTGTGTTGATAATCTACTTTGGTGCAGTTAAATTTGAATAGCAGCAATTTTGTAGTCACCATCAGGGTGAATTGAATTAGGTGCCAAAAATACCTTTTATTATCCCTTAATACATTTCAGACAGGTGTTATATTTTCACTTTTGGTCAGGTCAGATCTTTGATTGATAGGATCCTACTTTGCAGTTAATTTTGAATACAGCATTTTGTAGTCACCACAGGTTGATCAGGTGCCCAAAAAAACCTTTTATTATCCCGTATACATTCAGATCAGGTGATTTTTTTCACTTTGGTCATTCAAGCTTGTTGATAGATCTAATTATGCAGTTAAAATTGAATACAGCAATTTTGTAGTCACCACAGGATGATAGTATGCCAAAGAAAATACCTTTTATTATCCCTATACATTTCAACCGGGCTGTTTTTTTCACTTTTGGTCAGTCATACAGCATTTGTTGATAGATCTACTAATGTCAGTTAATAATTGAATACAGCATTTTGGTAGCTTATTCACTCATCAGGTGAATTGATAGGTGCCAAAAAATACCTTTTAATATCCCGTATGACATTTTCTATGACAGTGCATATTTTCAGTTTTGGTCAGTCACAGCTTTGTTTCATCGATTCGAGAGCTACATTGTCAGTAAATTTGAATACAGCAATTAGTAGTCATCCACAGGTGAGTTGATAGGATGTCCGAAAATACCTTTTATTATCCCTATACATTTCAGACAGTTATTTTTTCCACTTTTGGTCAGTCAAGGCTTTGTTGATATATCTACTTTGCAGTTAAATTTGAATACAAGCAACCTGGCAATTTTGTATTCATATCACAGGTTGATAGGTGCCAAAAAAATACACTTTTATTATCCCGTATTTACATCTGCCACTGGTGTTTTTTTTCACTTTTGGTCAGGATCAAGCTTTGTATATAGATCTACTTTTGGGTGGGCAGTTAAAAGAATTAATTGAATACAGCAATTTTGTATCACCACACTGAGAATTGATAGGTGCCAAAAAAATAGAGCCTACCTTTATTATCCCAGTTACATTTCAGACAGGTGTTTTTTGTGTTTTTTTCAGTTTTGGTCAGTCAAGCTTGTTCATGAGAGCTACTTTGGGTTGCAGTTAAATTTGAATACAGGCAATTTAGTAGTCACACACGAGGTGAATATGATAGGTGCCAAAAAATACCTTTTATTGATCCCAGCATACATTTCAGACTGGTGTTTTTTTTTCACTTTTTGTCAGTCAAGCTTTGTTGATCAGATCTACTTTGCAGTTAAATTTGAATACAGTACAGCAATTTGTTTCACGCCATGAGGGTTGATTGTGCCAAAAAATACCGTTTTTTATCCCGTATACATTTCAGACAGGTGTTTTTTTCGTGTGGTGTTTTTTTCACTTTTGTGTCATCCAAGCTTTGTTGATAGATCTCATATACTATTGGGCATTAAATTTGAATACTAGCAATTTTGATAGTCACCCACAGGTGAATTGATATGATAGGTCCAAATGAATACCTTTTAATATCCGTATTCATTACCAGACAGGTGTTTTTTTTCAGTTTTGGTCAGTCAAGCTTTGTTGATAGATCTAGCTTTGCAGTTAAAATTGAATACAGGCATATTTTGAGTCAACCACAGTGAATTGATAGTGTCCAAAAGATGGAATATATACGACTATTATTATCGCACGAATACATTTCAGACGGGTGTTTTTTTTTCACTTTGTCAGTCAAGCTTTGTTCATAGAGTCTACTGTTGCAGTTAAATTTGAATACATGCAATTTAGCTATGTCACCACAGGTGAATTGATAGGTGCCAAAAAAGTAACCTTTGAATTATCGCCGTATATATTTCAGACAGTTGTTATTTTTCACTTTTGGTCAATCAAGCTTTGTTGATCAGATTCTACATATGCAGTTAAATTGAATACAGGCGAATTATAGTAGTCGACCACATGGTTAATGATAGGTGCCAAAAATACCTTTTATTATCTCCGATCATACATTTGCAGATATCGTGTTAGTTTTTTTCACTTGGCGCAGGCTATGCAGTCTGTGTTGATTAGAGCCACCTTTCAGTAAAATTTGGAATGCCCAGCAACTTTGTAGTCACTCAAGGTTTACTGATAGGTGGACCAAAAATACATTTTATATCTGTATATATACATTTCAAGACAGGTTCTTTTTTCACTTTTGTCATCAATGCTTTGTTGATAGTATACTACCTTTGCAGTTAAATTTGAATACATCAATTATTGCTAGTCTACGCGAACGTTAATTGTGATAGGTGCCGAAAAAATACCTTTATTATCCCGTAAACATATTCAGACGAGGTGTTTTTTTTACAACCCTTTTGGTCATCAAGCTACTTTGTTGAAGTATCTACTATGCAGTTAAATTTGAATACAGGCAATTTTGTATCACCACAAGGCTTGATAGTGGCCAAAAAATATCCTTTTATTATCCCGTAAACATTGTCAGATACGTGTTTTTTTTTTTTTCACTTATGGTGGGCAGGCTCAGCTTTGTTGAAAGAGCCACCTTGTTAGTTAACATTTGAATCAGGCAACTTTGTAGTCAACCATAGGCTTACTGATAGGATAGGTGCCAAAAGTGACCTTTTAATATCCGTATACATCTCAGACCGACAGTTTTTTTTTGTCACTTTTGGGTCAATCAAGCTTTTTTGATAGATCCTACTTTGCATTTAAAGTTTGAATACACAGCAATTTGTAGTCACCACAGGTCCGATAGGTGCAAAAAATACCTTTTATTATCTCGTAAAACAATTTTTCAGACAAGTGTTTTTTTCCTTTTGGTAAGTCTAAGCTTTGTTGATAGATCTACTTTGGCAGTTAATTTGGAATATTAGCAATTTTGTAGTTACCAACAGGTGAATTGGATAGGTGCCAAAAAATACTTTTATTATCCCTGTAGTACATATCAGATACGTGTTTTTCACTTTGGCGCATGCCAGCTTGTGATCATAGCGACCTTGGCAGGTTAAATTTGAATCCAGGCAATTTTGTGTTTGATTTGAGAGCATTGAGAATAGCAGTGATTTGTCGTCTTTTAATAAGAGACTTTCCAAAACCTCGTTCGCATAAGCCTTCTCCAAATTTTTATCTTATGCGCTGTCGGAACATGGAGGGCGAAATTCAGGTGGGTACAGCGGGCGAGCAAAGAGGGTGGGTAGGACTATGGAGGTAGAGGGTAATAACGAGAGAAGGTGCTTCCATCCAGGCTGGCGATCAACACGCATGCCCAGCGGATCGTCAGTTGCCAGGACCGTCAGCGCCGTCATCGCTGGGTCATGGGCCCTGTGAATCTCAGTAACGAACGAACAGTCGCGTCGCCAACTCTTGTTCTTGCAGTGGTTGTGACTGCAACCTGCATCCCAGTCAGTCTTACCTCCTCGTCTCCCAGTGCCAGGCACGGCCACAAAATGGTTCATCATCATCAGTCATCAGCATCCGACGCAACATGAAGACAGTGGCCCAAATGTCCGACTCATTTATCCCACCACTGTGGATAATCCGCGATTTCTGAAGACGGCTCTTTGATACAAAATGTGGTTGGGGTCAGAAGGGGCATGTTAAAAGATCAAGGCGGCCAAAGAGTATGATTTTCTCTAGCTCTGAAGGCCCAGTTACTGAAGCCGATCAGAAGTAGGAAAAGGAAGCCGGTCAACGGCAAGAAATCCCGGGCGGCAGCCCGATGTCGGGCAACGCCTTGGCATTCCGCTCTTTGCTTGTACCCGCAGCTCCTTGGATGCAGAATGTCAGGACGAACAAATCACCTGTATTGATGTATGATGGATGATGCTGGATGACATTGGGCGGATCAACGTGGTCTTTCAGCAGAATTTGCATTGTGCGAAGCCGCTTCATCACTGACGAGGAGAAAGACGATAGGGTAGTGTCAGTAACGGGTCCCGCCTTCGAAAAAGGGAGAGTGGCGTGTCCGCAGAAGCTCCGCTGATATGATTCCACCGCCACAGTCCAGCGGAAAACCCCGCCGTCCTCGCTTAGCGCTGTCAAAAAGGTCCTGGACCTCTCAACCTGTGCCTTCTTTGAGGCAAGCCTCTGATTCAACCCGTCGATGTCATATGACGCCTTTGCCGTAAACGCATAATTAGCAGCAAGAACCTTAGGTGTTTAACAGCACCAGACCTGAACAAGTCTAGCTCAGCATGCATGATGTTGAAATGGAGGCAACACTTGCCAAAAAAGGCCAGACCACCGCATACAGCCTAGGGAGCCTCCAACCACATCACACACCCACTGTCTCCGGCTCCTCCTCCTCCACCTCACCACCAAAGCGTACCTCCTCAGGGTCGGCTGCGCTGCCCATGTATCTCAGGAGTCATGATCAGAGGATAAGGCCTCCGCTTCAGCCTCCACCATGGCCGTCGGCCCGAGTACCACCAGCACGCACCAGAGACCACATCCTACCCCTTCTCCTTCAGTGCCAGTTTTGATGACCTGTCACACCCCGAAATGCAGCGACCAACTAGCAGCCTAGCCTTCTATATTCCAGGTTTGGGAGCAGAAGAAACACTTAACCCAAACCATCCCAAAGGCCAAAAGGCCTGAATGTCTCTGCATTATGGCCAGGCTCTTTGGGCCTTGAATGTTGATTGCCTTATCCGTCTGGTGGTACACAGATGGGTTCCTCCACTTCATGGCCGCTTGCCTGCCCCCAATACCAGATGGTAATGCCGAGCATGCATTTCTTTGCAGAAAGGTGGCCATCCCTGCACTGGCCAGCCACTTGTTCATCTAAAATTTCAAGCACGCGTTTGTCTGCATCTGTGGCCGGAAAAAGTCCATCTGAGACCACCGACGACATGGAATAGTATAAGTGCACAGGCCAAGGCCGCATATCTCTGTGACAGCTGCACTGGTGAGGGTCTGGGTGGATGTCTCGTGGGGGTGACGTGGCTCTCAGTACTCCGGCGGGCACGCTCTTGCAAAACGCCGAGAGGGATGGTGTGCAGGGTTCTCTGGTGGCATCACGTGCCCAGAAAACCAGCGGGGGGCCGTGTTGAAATTAACTGTCAATGGAGACCGTTCACTATCAAGAGGTCAGGAGCTGTAGACGGCTCTCCGGCAATGAGAGCCCCACCGAACCGCGTCTGGCTGGGTGCCAAAAATCAACTTGTGCCAGGCAAGGTGTGTGGCGATAACGGGTGAAATCCTGCTGGCCGCCTTAAGATCGGCTAGGCCTGTGAGTCACACCCTTGGCCTGGCACATGTCATTGAACGCTTCGTCTTCCTAGAAATTCTAAAGAAGCTGGACCCAGGTCTGGACTACTTGCTGAGCTGAAGGCTCGAGGTCTGAGTTCCGCACTTCCGTGCCGTCGCCTCGGACCCGACTCCTGCTTCTTCCCGCCTGGCTGCGTTTGGGCATCGTCAGTTCCTGCCTCCCCCGTCAAGCACTCATTGTTGACACTGCAACATGGCGTGAATTCCACCCTCTACATACTCGCAGCGATTGTGGCAGGCAGCGCAATGCCATTACTCAGTACGAAAGTGACACAGGCCTGACAAGCAAGCGGTGCGGACCTCGGGGTGTTGAAGGGCCATCCGAGAGTAGGAGGCAGGTGAAAGAGCTATGGGCACCATCCTTGCCAGTTTATGAAGAAGCCCACCAAAATGGGTCAGTGCTGAACAAATGCCCTTGTCAGCTTGAGGCATTTGTGGTGATCTTAGTTCTGAACAAATGTTAGTACACCTGAAACAACTAGGTCCCGTCAGGTCCCGCCGCGAATGGATGAGGAGACTGACTGCCTTTCTCTCCCGTCGACCACAAGACGCCACGACAGTTTCACAATTTCATCGGTCTTCATTAGGTGCAGTGGTTCGGGGTCCAGGCTAGTGCACAGGCAGGCGCATCAGCTCACAGGGTGATCATCTCAGGCAAGTCAGGGCTGTGTTGAAGCTGTGCCAAGAAGGCTGAGGAGGAGGAGTATTCCTAACACCGACCTTTAGTTTTAGTTTGCTTATTTATTCTTAGTTCGTCTATTTTTGTTTGGTGAGTTGTTTGTATTTTTTTTTTTTATTTTATGTTTTTAAACCAATTTGTAATTTTTTGTTTCACTGTTTTTACTGATTCTTTTTTAGTTGGACCTTTATTGTTTGGATTTTTTTTGCTTTAATTTTGTTTTAATGTAAATTTATTTTAGACGTAACCATCCGACGTCCCTGCCCTGGAAAGAGGTTGTCGCCCGCGTTAATTTGAGGCGGAGAGGAAGATGAGGAAGATCAGTCATTGCTGAGTGGCCCCACGACCCGAGGGGCTTGGAAATCAAACAAGGCTGCGGCAACTCTCACATGAGTGCTTGGATGTCTTCCATTTCCTCCAATAACATGAATCCTCGCATTAAGGCCATCAAAATGAACAAAAGGTTTACTGGGTGGTCCAACCACCTGGATCTCCCGGTACAAAACCAAAAGATCAGCACTTTTCGCTTCCACCCACCGCAAATAGGAGAGTAAAATGCAGTGAAATTGTGAGACCTAGCTGATTGATCAACTGGAGACATCTGTTTTGGCGTCCTGCTTCAGCGTTCCTCAAATGTCACGGTGGAACAACGTCAGCAGTAGAGGGCCAAGCTAGGTCGCATGTAGCGGCATGCAGGGGTGCAGGTACAGCAGGCAAGTGGTGAGCAGAAGCCTAATAGGGTGACCTCTGGCAATCTTTATTATCAGCAGGGGGGGGGGGATCCTCACCAAATGCATCGCCAATGGCAGTTCACACATCCAACATCACAGAGACCATCTTAAGATCATGGTGGTCAGCGCGACTATCTTGTGCGTCTCAACAACACCGATGTTTTTTGGATGTGTTCCGTTTCGCGGACCCAACTAGACTATACTGGTACCGAAAATGGACGAATGGTCCGAGCTCGCTCGCCATGCCATAAAGAGGGTGTTGTCCTGACCAGCAGCCAGCGTCATATCTGAGCGGACGTCTTCAGCACAGCTGGATGAGTCATCACAGACAAACGCATCCGGCTTTCTCACAGATAATGTGATCGTTTATTGACTTTCATCAAGATGGAATCTGGGCATGATCTCTGATGTTTGTGGGCCCCGAATTGCCCCGAGGTCAGCCGAATTAGTTGATAACGAGTCTACACTCACATTCCTCTTCGAAATCAGAAATGGTCCTCTAGAAAATCTTTTTATTAGAGAAAAAGAAAAAATGATCATTTCTTACTGCAATTTTTATTCTCTTTTCCAACAGTTCATTTTGCTGGTTTTGTGCTGTGGAGTAGACCGAGTAAAATACAGCTAGGTTTTAATTCATGACAACAACCGATTCCATTTACTTATTCACTTTATCTTTAGAATTTTTCGGCATTGTTCAATGGTTTTGAGGTCATGTGTGGGCTGTGATATACAGCTATAATTATGGTCCTTTGGACATAAATTGCTTCTAAGTGGCATTTCGTCCATCACAATTTTTAACAGTGCTGATAAAGTAAGTCATTTTTTATAATTTTTTGGGTCATCTGTCTTTGAAATGCAGGGTCATATACTACAGGTCCTATTCTAAAAAATTTATGTTTCTTAACAGACATTGTGTTTCTTCACAAATTGTCGAAAGTGGCTCAAGTGGTCATGTTTGAATTTTTTGGGGCATTTTGCTGTGACATGCAAGCTATACTACAGGTCCTATTATAAAATAATGTTGTTTCTAACAGACATTTGTTCTTCACAATTGTCGCAAAGTGGGCTCAAGGTTCATAGCTTTGAGATTTTTGGGGGCAATTTGGGCTGAGACATGCAGGCTATACTAGCAGGTCCTAATATAAAAAAATGTTGTTTCTAACAGACAATTGTTCTTCACAATTGTCAAGAGTGGCTCAAGGTTGATGGTGACTACGTCAGAAACAGAATAGGTAAGACACTGTTAATGGACACATATTAGCAAAATGACTTGGCTTTTGGCAAGTATCTTTAAGCATAGCAAATCAATCCCTGTTATTGAAACAACCCATTTAATTACTCATTAAAAAGGAGAAATCAAAGACATGGTGGGATTCCCTTCCTATTTAAAAATTTGATTTACTAGAATTAAACTTACTAAAAAACTTGCATGTACAAAATAGCTTGTAAAAAAAATTCCACTGAATGTAGCAAGGGAGGTACAGTGCAAAACTTTACCAGTATGTATGATTAATTCAGAGGACATGGAGTTATGGAGCATAGGACAGAGAACAAAGTACAGAGACAAATTTCCTCCAGCACGTTGATTTAAATGAGAAAAAGAATGCAATAAAAAGGGCACCTGGGTGGAACAGGAGCGTTAACCCGACCAGTATTTCCAAGTAAGCTCAATTGGTCCAGCACTCATACGGAGGGGGCAAGCGCCCGTACGCCAGGTCTTGACTGTGTACTGAGAAGGCTGGAGTCTTACCTCACACCTTCCCCCGCTTACCCGGGCACTCTGCTTCATCACGACTGTTTTGCGTTGCTGCGTCATAAGGGCATTTTTACATGTGTTTAAAAATTGACGGACGGCCAGCCTGGGTGCTCTCACTCGCACCCAATATAACTGGCCGGCCCCTGGCTGGCTGAACCTAGCGTGATAATAATGACAGATGCTAGCCTGTCTCTCACCGCACCCACTGTAAGATCTGCCAGGGGCGGACCTCCGTGTTAACAAGATGGCTGACGAGCAGCACATTGGCTCTCCAGACGATCAACAGGCGTCACTCCGTTAGGGGCAATCAGGAGAGCTCAAATTTCTCTAAAAAATCAGATTTTGAAAAAGGTGATTTCTGTGAGGCATTAAGTAGGGAAAGGGTCAAGAAAGGGTCTAGTGCTGGACACAAATTGCACTAATTTGAGGGCTTAAAATTTTCTGGGTTCGGAATCACTATGGGGTCGGCATCATTTGATCTCCGCAGAGGGAGTCTGTCCGCCTAATCAATGACAGAAGGATTTGGAGAAAAATGAAACCATTGAATTGATTAGGCTGAATCAGTCTCAGAGAAACCAGGAGGGGGCAAATGTCTTCTCCAACTAAGAAGTGTTTTGGGGATATTAGGACATTTGTGTATACTTATGTGGTTGTGTGCGGCAACGAATTAACACATCTACACGTGTAAAAAATACCTTTAAAAAACTGCAGGAGGGGTTTATGTTGTATGTTATCACACTTGAAAAAAAAGGCAAAATGGTAATAATGTAAAACTATCGCCTAAATAAATTCTGTAAACAAATGTCAGTTACGCAAAAATATCTAAATGAGAGTCACTGTACAAAATCCAGGCATAGTGCCACTTTGTGATCTGTGGGTCAAAAGGATCTAGGGGTCATGCTGTTGGCCCAGGACAGGGGATAGTTCTATTTCCATGAAAACAAAAATGGTGGTCTTAAAAGTACTCCTTTTTCCGGCACTTTTTAATATGGGGTTAGACAGGGTTTAATGTCATACTGGCGTCTAGTGAGCAGGTATAGTCAATGTCGTCAGTTCAACCTAAAATGGTGTTGAAAGACTCCATTTTCGCGGCACGTTTTAATCGGGGTCATGCAGGTTTGTGGGCTCATGCTGGCGTTCCCAGGACACGGGATATTCAATGTCCAGTGTCAAGTAAAATGATGGTTCAAATCATACTGCCTTCTGGCACTTTTTAATTTGGGGGTCATGCAGGTTTAAGGGTCATGCTGTGGTGCAAGACAGGGATAGTGAATGGTCTGTGATTTTTTTTCTGTGGCTTTTATAACCTAATTGTCTTGCCTAAGATGTAGCACGTATACAGTTTGCTGTTGTGGATGTTAATTCCAGCTTCTCCATCCCTGTTTGGGTGTAAGAATGAAGGTGTTGTTCCTCTCCCATAGACTTTAATGGTCATCGTCGATAATCTATTATCGACTATCGGATATCTTATTGATAATTGCCAATATCGACTATCGACCCGATGACGATAGTCAACGTAATCGCTCATCACTAGTCTGGAGTCAAACCACAAATTTTAGGCACTCTTCATTAGGAAACTTACAAGTCTAAAATTAAAGATGCTTTCAAGAGTCTTGGAAAGCTGGGGATAACAAGCAGCCCTGGAACACTATAGAAAAACTTGAACAGCAAGAGAGTTATGCACATAAAGTAAGGTTTGTGATATTTTTTTTTTAAATGTCTTCATTCATAGCAGTTTTTTCTCCATTTTATACAATTTTCCACCGACCCTTTCATTATCCTCAGTGATTGCTAAATCTATATCATTGATGAGTAAGGGTGGGCCTCTTTAGCTGACGGGCCCAATATTAGTTGCTATGTCTATTACCCAGGCAGCTACACACCCGATGGCAACCTGTGTAGGAAATATAATGGAAGCTATGTTGGCTGTTGACCAACAAAGTGCCCCCAATTTACCAGTTGTTTTTCTATTGTTTGCCTACTCATTTTTATTTTCAGGATAAAATATCATTAAATTGTAAAGAGTTAAACAGGAGTTCATGACTTTGAAAGCAAAGTGCTCTGTTGAGAAGACCCTGAGCGTGTGAGATATACCGTATGGTTTGTCAGGCATCTCCCTCCACTGAGGTCATCTACAACCAGCTAACATGTTGAAGTGTAAAACTTATTAGGTCCACTTAAAATCTGTTCTAATCACGGATCATTTTTCCAATGTCCTTCTAGTCATGCATTCCTAAAACAGTATTTCTTAGATGAGTGCTTGACAGCTCCTAGACAAAACAAACACCATATTGTCTGCTAGGACATTTTTGTACTCTACAGAACGTCGCAAATGTACTTTCCAGAGTATTTTATTTGATGTAGAACACCAGAATAAGAAAGGCAATACTTTAAATGTAATATTTTAAAGCTGCTATAAAACTGGTGCGACCACTTATCACATAAACTAAAAAGCACAGATGCAGAGTGCCGCAGAGTGGCTTATCAGTTCTCAGACATATCATGGCCACACAAAACTCTGGCTGGTATTTCTATCATAAGACACACAGGAGGACATGTATGAAAACTAAGACTTTCTTACTTGCCCACAGCAACCAATCAGAGCTCCCCTTTCATTTTTTCAGCACACTATATGAAATGAAAGGGGGGCTCTGATTGGTTGCTGTGGGCAACAAAGAGAGTCTTAGATCAAGACAATTTTCATACATGCGTCCTACAGTGTTGTGAAGGAAGGTACTCCAATACTGAGTGCTAGAACTACACACAAATGGCAACAAGAGCAGCTTTGTACTGGTACCCTCCTGTGCAAAAGCTAAGGAAAATATCATACAGTCTGGGGTTATTTTTATCATACACCTACCAGGACACAAATATCAGCTGTGCTAGAGCGTGATTACATACAGTAGATAGACAGTGCTGATGGTAGCTTCCCTGTTCCACATATCCTCTTTCAATATGTCACAGAGGGAAGTAGTACAGTTCTTTCATTGCACCCAAAGTTAATTGTTTTGCTCATTAATGTACACTCTGCACCCCATCTTGAAAAAAAAAACAACATAAATGTAGATATTTTTAAAAATTTATAAAAAAAGAAAAAAAGAAATATAACATGGTAAAAAGTATTCAGACCCTTTGCCGTGACACTCATATTTTACTCATATGCTGTTCATTTCCTTCTGATCCTTCTTGAGATGGTTTTACTCCTTCATTGGAGTCCAGCTGTGCTTAATTAAACTGATTCGACTTGATTAGGAAAGGCACACACCTGTCTATATAAGACCTCACAGTGCATGTCAGAGCACATGAGATCTAAGGAACTGCTTAAGGAGCTCAGAGACAGAATTGTGGCAAGGCACAGATCTGGCCAAGGTTACAAAAGAATTTCTGTAGCACTCAAGGTTCCTAAGAGCACAGTGGCCTCCATAATCCTTAAATGGAAGAAGTTTGGGGCGACCACTCTTCCTCAACATGGCCGTCCAGCCAAACTAAGCATACATCTAATACAAATATCAGTGGCACACTACAAAACTAAGTAAAACATCAAGGTATATAGGAATTTTTTGAAAATGCATTACTGCTAGGGAAAATATATAAAAACCTGGGATTCTAGTTTACAGTTTTTGATCAAGAATTGTTTAAGCTCACCTCCCAAAAGTGTCAAGGGGATCCCAGCACAGGTGAGTTCCCTAACACTAACATGTTACCTCACTAGGAGTCCATTCAGACTACAACCTGCTAGGGATTTGATAGGAACTTGCTACTGAATTATCCTGCACTGGTTTAAAAGAGGTTAAGGGGAGTGCAGCAAGCCAATGGGTTTTGCCATCCCTCAAATAGACTACACAAATTAATTAGGCTGTGACATCCTATATTTTAAAAAAACTGTGGTGCACCTATGCTGTACGTTTTTTTAAAATATTATGAGTTGTGCACAGTTTCATAATAAATTATGTTGCAGCAAACCTAATCAATCAATAGTGAGACAAGAGCCTTGGTGAGAGAGGTAAAGAAGAACCCCAAGATCACTGTGGCTGAGCTCCAGAGATCAGCAGGAATGAGGAGATATAGTTTGTAATAAAGAGTGTCTTTTATTTTATTTTTAAAAATGTAAAATGAATAACACCATAAAACACAATTTAAAAGACTTTACGAATTTTACACCTTTTACCGGAGCTTCTTCAGAAGTCATGACATTATGAGCACACCTTTTTATTTTGTCCACACTAAACCTGTGGTTACATACTTCACTATTGCGCGCCCCCTCGGCTTTTTTCTTTTGTATCTTGAGCTCCAGAGATGCAGTAGGGAGATGGGAGAAAGTTTCAAAAAGTCAACTATCACTGCAGCCCTCCACCAGTTGGGGAGCTTTATGGAAGTGTGCGCCGACTGAAGCCTCTCCTCAGTGCAAGACATATGAAAGCCCGCATACAGTTTGCAAAAAAAAAAAAAAAGGACTCCCAGACTATGAGAAATAAGATTCTCTGGTCTGATGAGATTAAGATTGAACTTTTTGGTATTAATTGTAAGCAGTATGTGTGGAGAAAACCAGGCACTGCTCATCACCTGCCCAATACAATCCCAACAGTGAAACATGGTGGTGAAAGCATCATGCTTTGGGGGTCTTTTTCAGCTGCAGGGACAGGACGACTGGTTGCAATTGCAGGAAAGATGAATGCGGCCAAGTACAGAGATATCCTGGATGAAAATCTCTTCCAGAGACCTTTCTGGACCTCAGATTGGGCTAAAGGTTCATCTTCCAACAAGACAATGACCCTAAGCACACAGCTAAAATAACAAAGTTGTGGCTTCAGAACAACTCTGTGACCATTCCTGACTGGCCCAGCCACAGCCCTGACTTAAACCCAATTGAGCATCTCTGGAGAGACTTGAAAATGGCTGTCCACCAATGTTCCCCATCCAACCTGAGAGAACTGGAGAGGATCTGCAAGGAAGAATGGCAGAGGATCCCCAAATCCAGGTGTGAAAAACTTGTGCCATCATTCCCAAGAAGACTCATGGATGTACTAGCTCAAAAGAGTGCCTCTCTTCAATACTGAGCAAAGAGTCTGAATACTTAAGACCATGTGATATTTCAGTTTGTCTTGTTTAATAAATTTGTAAAAATATCTACATTTCTTTTTTTTTCTTTCAAGATGGGGAGCAGAGTGTACGTTAATGAGCAAAAAAAATGAACTTACCAAATGGCTGCAATGAAACAAAGAGTGAAAAATTTAAAAGGGTCTGAATACTTTCTGTACCCCCTGTAGATCCTCTTGGTTATCGTGAGAGATGACTTATTGAACCATGCCAGGGAGCGGAGTCTAAGCAACCCTCGGTATTCACCATCGGCCGCCGCAAGACGGGATGGACTTCACTACGAGAGACTTACAGGTTGCTTCCCCTGACATGGCCTCTTGCGGTGACAGGGAAGGTGCAGACATGGTACAGGAGGAGCAGGCAAGATGTGGTTGGTAGACAGGCAGTAGGCCAGGGCAGAAGACAGGCAGAGAATATTCATGATAACAAGCATGGGTCGAAATCTGGATAGCATTGACGTAAAGATACTAGGCATTAGGGAAACACACCAATACAATGGCACGGGTGAGAGTGGAAAGTGGCATGATAAAGAGTCCAGAGCTCGTGACTGGTAATCAGCGGAGAACTGGCCCTTTAAAATTCTGAGCGTCAGCAAGCAGGAGCAAAGCAAGAACGGGAAGAGGTGAGAAACGAGAGGAAAGTGAACTAGAGACACAAATGCGTCCCTGGTCCATAGCAGGGACTGTGGTGCACATCTTGACACAGTAAAAGTCAGGCTCTAGTAACAAGGGATGTGTAATGCCACACGGTGTTTTCCGCCCCCCATGCCGTGGCTGCACCTGTTTTCCTGCTGTCTTACCAGGTCGTGCTGTGACTCTGCCTTGCCTGCCCTGACCTATTGCTCATGCCCGACTATGCCTCTGTCTCATCCTCTTGTACAATGCTACAGGCTTGTCTGCTGTCGCCTGCGTCGGAAGCAGTGACCTGGGAGTATCTCTCCAGCAAAGTCCAACCAGCCTGGTGAATACTGGAGGGGCCCCTTAGATTCTACTCCTTAGTTTAAGCCAACCCACTCAAGCAGTCCAGCAGTTCCACCTCCAGTTCTCTGAGCCAGTCCTTGTGACAGGATATAACTGCCCCAGGGCTTGCTCTTTTCCTCAGGTTCATTCGCAGGTCGTTTGTTACACATAGCTAGTGGTACTTGCTATGCACTGACCACCATTACATATACAGTGACCAGTAATAACCACATGGGAGTTGCAGGTCCTTCATCCATGTCATGTTATGACATGGATGAAGAAAGAGAAGACGAAAAAAAAAAGAGGATATGCTATAGCTGATTATCTGCAGCTTGCAGTGTCTTGAATTGTGGTGTTAAGGCTACAACAAGAACAGTTTCCACAATAGGGATCAGTGCCCACCTAAGATCAACTAATAGAGTTTGAATGCCATCATCATCCCAGAGTAAACAGGTCATTTACTGACCAGGGCATCTGTACATCACTGGGATTCAACAGGAGAAGTGCATTCTGTCACCCCTTTAAAGGTGTAAGACTGGAAAAACTAACTTACATTGTATCAGTTAGTGTAACAATGCTATTTGGCACAAGATGATAGACTGAATGTTGTAACAAATGATAGACAACCTAGCAGTCACATGCAAAAATTATAAGAAGTATGTATCAAATACAAAAACCGTGGAACTCACAATTAGACCTTGGAGCTGCAGGACACCAGGCAGATGATGGCAGGAGGGAGAGTGACACTGTAAGGCCTCGTTCACACGGCTTATTTCGCCGCGGATTTGCCGACGGATTGACGATCGTCATCCGTCCCAAATCATCAAAATAAGTAAAAGCCATTTTCTATTGATTCAATAGAAAATACGGC